>RJWT010041215.1:0-12340 GCA_004365215.1 Cuniculus paca
TTTATACACATAATTAATTTCCCAAACTGAACCCAAAAGAATTTGCCAGCAAGGGACAGGCAGAAGAAATAATTAAGGCATGACTTCCAGGAAGATGGTGGAGTGGTGAGAGCTTAAGAATAGCTTCTTCGAAATTTGGTGTCCAGACCCTGGAATATAGCAACATGAGGAAATGAAGAAGGAGGGATGTGGGTCCCCGGGAGTCTGAAAGAATCTGAAGCAAGAATTGAAGCCCATGGAGAGAGTGAAGGGAGAAACTTCAAGGAAGAAAAAGGAGATGGCAAGTGGCACTTTGTCCCCAAGCTCTGACTCACTGTGTGGAAGGGGTGGATTGAACCTGCAAACTCAAGGTGACTGCTGGCGACCCCAGAGGCCTCCATGGAAAATGCACCAATGGAACAGAGCAGTGTACACAGAAGCCTAGAGAGGTTGGTGAGTTATTAGGGTTCAGACAGCCCCCAGGAGAGGGCAATTGGCCAGGAGCCATCTTCGAGAGGCATCAACTGAGCTTGGAACTCAGAGCAGCTGCAGGCTGGCTCCATCTAGCAGCTCCCAGTGCCAGGGTGAGGTGGAATCAAGTTCAAGCTGGAAGGGAGCTCATTTCGTGCTGGCAGAAGGCACACAGAGGGTCATAGAGTGAACAAACTGGGTTCCAGCCTCACAGCCAGAAGTCAACTACAACTTCACTGGAACTGAAGGTGCAGGCTTGCTGGAATTATCCACTATGCCACTATAAGCCCACAGCTGGCTTGCTGAGATCAACTCACCTGGATCTGGGCTTTGTGACAGAAGAGATATGCCTTGAAGTTGACATTTTTCTTTTTTATTCATTTCTTATTTTTGTTTTCTTTCTTTCTTTCTTTCTTTCTTCTTCTTTTTTTTTTTTTTTTTGAGGCAGGGTTTCACTATATGGTTCAGGCTGGCCTTGAACTCACTTTGTAGGCCAGGTCAGCCTCGAAACTGTGATGATCCTCCTGCCTCAGCCTCTCAAGTGCTGGGATTACAGGCATGTTCTTGTTTTTATATGAGTACAAATATTGTTTGTAGTTTTGTTGTTGTTGTTCTGTTCAGTTCTTTTTATTTCTTCCTTCTCTCTTTCCTTCCTGTCTTCTTCACCAGTTTCCTAAAGTTTACATGCTTTCCTTTTGTCCTCCAACCTTGCTTCCAATCTCTTCCTCTAGTTTCTCTATTTTTTTTCTCCCTTAACCCCTTTTAAATTTTCTCCCAAGGGTAAAATCACCATACTCAGGGCATATTTACTATATAGAATTTTCTGGCTTGTTTTAGATTTTGTTATATAACCACAAATATAGTTCATATGGTTTGTGAGGAAGCACTCAGACAGCTTCAAAGCTCAAGAGCATCTAAGGACACCTGAGGATGTGACCCTGGTTGTCTAGCATAGGCCTATAGTGGGATACAGTTATGTAACCATGACTTAGCACAGGTAGACACATATACACTGGTTATGGTGCTCTAAGAATGTAAACGAGAGATAAACAACCTATATAAGAATTAGACAATAAAGGGCCGGGGATCTAGCTCAGTGGCCTAAACGCCTGCCTGGCAAGCGCGAGGTTGTGAGTTCAATCCCCGGTGCTGCCAAAAAAAAAAAAAAGAATTAGACAATAAAGATGCAGAAGGCTCTTTATTTATTTATTTTGCGGCACCAGGGATCAAACTCACGAACTCACACTTGCCAGACAGGTGCTTAGGCCACTTAGCTAAATCTCTGGCCCTTGTGTTTTTGAGACAGGGTCTCACTATGCCATTCAGGCTGGCCTTGAGCTCTCTTTGTAGCCCAGGCTGGTCTCGAACTCACAACGATCCTCTGATGCAGGAGGCTCTTGCTCTGGCTCTCTGCTCTGCTTCATGCTGCCTGCTGTTGTTGCTCATGTCTTTCACATATGCATTCTTTAACCTTGGGACCTCACCCTCGAAAATCCCCCTTGGGTTCCCTCAGCAGGCCAACACAGTCAAAGGTGGCAAATCGATAGTTAACACAGTTTGCCATTTTCTAGGCTGTGTTTGATGCTATTGTTATTGCCAATCATACTACTCTAGCAAAGGTGACATAGTTGTCCTAATCAGTTGTTCTTCCTGATATGACAAAACTGAGATTGCCTAAGGTTACAAACAACACTATAGGCCAGGGCCAAATAACCAGGGACTGGGTCAGATAGGCAGCAACTTCTAATCCTCAATAAATTGAAGAGGTAGACTCAAAAACCAAAAGCCAGGTACACCAGGAAGACATCTCTGAGGAGTAATCATTTACTAAGTGTTCTTGATACTAGCAAAAAGCTATCTGTCATAAGCAATTTCTAAGCACCAACCCAGGAATTAAACTAAAAAAAAAACTGAAAATGAGAAGACACTGAAGGAGGATGCAACCCCAGAATTCCAGCTCATGAAAGGCAAACCCAGTGGGCCATGAGGTGAAACAATTCAGAAGTCACCCATGCGAACTTTTTTGTGTGTGTGTGGCACGGGGATCGAACTCACAACCTCGCACTTGCCAGGCAGGCACTTACACCACTGAGCTAAATTCCCAGCCCACCCATGTGAACTTTATGAACACTGGAAGTAACAAACCAGATGAATGAAGTGCTAGAAAACAATGAAATTAGAAATAATTTCTCAGAAATTCTAGATAGGAGCCGGGCGTGGTGGCTCACACCTGTGATCCCAGCACTCGGGAGGCTGAGACAGGAGGATCATCGTGAGTTCAAGACCAGCCTGGGCTACAAAGTGAGCTCAAGGTCAGCCTGAATGGCATAGCGAGACCCTGACTCAAAAAGACAAGAGCCAGAGATTTAGCTCAGTGGCTTAAGCGCTTGCCTGGCAAGCACGAGGTCATGAGTTTGATCCCCGGTGCTGCAAAATAAAATAAAATAAAATAAAATAAAAAAATAAATTCTAGATAGGCAAAAGAAGAGGAAACAAAGCAGAGTGAAAAAAATTAAAGGACACAGCTGAAAATAATGTTAGTAGATAGACCTCTAGGCTTTACAAACCAAACCTACCAAAGTTTGGGAAGAATGGACCAGAAGCATAGGACCAACAGGCTCTGGGCCAATTCTACATACCTCACACAGGGCTAGTCCAACCTGTAGACAAGGAATATAGAGAAAAATATGAGCTAATTTACTTGATGAGAATATTAGCATATTTAGTATTACCAGGAAAGCATGACTAGCCATATTCTGTAAATATAACTAGCCTAGTCAGATTGATTATTGTGGTATATGTAAATTAAGTGGTATTGTAAGTTTCATGCTGAATCATCATTAATGGTTCCTGTTTCTACTAAGACAGTATTTAGGGCATATGTTGGCCTAGTACTGATATAAAAGTTATTTATATAAATTTATGTTACAAACATTATCCATTTAAATACCCAAAGCATTTCAAAGATATTTGGCTTTTGTGGTAGCATAACAAAACAAATTGAGGCAGTCACAGAGAGGCATGCTTTAAACCAAAATTTTGTAACTTTTGTAACTTGGAAGTAAGTTAGCTTGAATAACAAAAATGTCTTTTTTAAAGAATTACAAAATAACTTAGTACTTTTGTTAAATTTAACGAATTGTTAGATTGTCAGTTATTACTTTTTTTGTAATAAATACTTTGTATTTGAAAAAAAATAATTTCTCATGTAAATACAGAGATGGTGACCATAATGAAAGACATGATTAATGACTTTAGAGTAGATACAGATAAAAAAAGTAGAGAAGCTTAGGAAAATAATGGAAACCACAAATGCCTAGTATGGGAAAGAAAATCCATGAAACAGATTTAAAGAGGTAGCCAGGAGATTAAAAATTTCATTGAAAGTATATGCAGCACAATGAGCCAATGTGAGGACAAAAGTTCAGATCTAGAAGACAGGACTGTGGTTAGTGATCATGAAAAGAAAGATTTTTGCTGGGCGTGGTGGTGCACAACTATAATCCCAACACTCAGGAGGTGGAGGCAGGAGGATCATTGTGAGTTTGAGACCAGCCTGGGCTACAAAGTGAGCTCAAGGCCAGCCTGAACTGCATAGCAAGACCCTGTCTCAAAAAGAACCAAAAAAAAAAATTTTTTTTTTTTTTTGGCACCAGGGATTGAACTCACAAACTCGCACTTGCCAGGCAGGCACTTAAACCATTGAGCTAAATCCCTGGCCCTAAAAAGATTTCTTAAAAATAGCAAAGGACCATGATAAATCAATCCAGCTGCTAGATGATGCAAAGAAAAATAACATAATATTGATTAGAGTCAAGGAAAAAACAGGAGACAGTGCAAATGACATTTAAAAAATGTATTTAAGACGTTGTGGCAGAAAACTTCCCAAGAATGGAAGAAGAATTAGAGTTACAGGTAAATGAGGCTTACAAAACTCCAATAAACAATGATTAAAAAAAAAAAAACACCAACACATATAAAAGTCAAGATTCTAGAAATTCAACACAAGCATAGAATATTAAAAACTGCTAGAGAAAACAAATCACCTATAAAGGAGAGCCACGAGGTTCACAGCTGACTTCTCAAACAAACCTCCAGTGAAGGAAGTATTTGAAGACCTATGTAAAAACAAGTTCCAATCCAGATTGATGTACCCTGCAAAACTATCTTTCAAAATTAATGAAGAAATAAGACATTTACATGACAACACCTGAAAAAATTCCTGACCACCAAACTAGCACTCCAAAATGTTCTGAAGGACATTCTAGAATGAGACAATGGGCACTACAACTCCATGATCCCCAACACAATAAATCCATCATGCAAAGAATGTTGTTAAACAGGGTAAAAAAAAAAAAAAAGGCAGGGGGACCAACAGCAGGAAAATAGCATGACAAGGATAAGTCAATACATATGAGTTATAACCATCAAAATAAATGGTCTCAATTCATTAATCAAAAGAAACAGACTGGTAGAATGGATCAAGAAGCAAGATCCAACAATATGCTGCATACAAGAAACACATTTAATTAAAAAAGAAATTCATAGTCTGAAAGCCAAAGGATGGAAAACAATACTCCATGAGACAGGAACCAGGAAAAAAAAAAAAGCAAGCAGAAGTAGTATTCTATTTGCATGCAAAGTGAATTTTAAGCTAAGACTGATGAAGAGAGACAAGCTTATTACATCTGTATAAAAAGAACAATTCAAGAGGAAGAGATAACTATCATAAACATATATGCACCAAATACCAGCATAGTCAACTACAAAAAACAGATATTAACACATAAAAAAATCCAATAATCACCAGTACAATTGTAATGAGGAACTTTGATACCCCACTGCCACAAATAGATCTAGACCAAAAAAACCAACAAAGAAATATCACAACTGAACCAAATTTTTGAACAAATGAACTTAGTAGGTGTCTATAGAGTGTTTCACCCCACAACATCAGAATATACACTTATCAGATTCACATGGGAAGTTCCTCCAAGTAGACCACATACTAGGTCATAGAACATGCATAAGTAAACGCAAAAGAACTGAAATTATCCCTTGCATATTATCACACCATAGTGCAATGAAATTAGAAATCCATGGCAGAATAAATGACAAGAATTTCATAAACACATGGAAATTAAACAACACCCTCCTAAACAACCAATGGGTCAAATATGAAATTGAAGAAATTAGACAGTTTCTATAATTTAATAATAATGCTAATACAACATACCAGAACTTATGGGACACAGTGAAAGCAGACCTATTAGGGAAATACATAGCAGTGAATTCTGACATGAAAAAAACAGAGTTAAACCAGGTGTGGTGGCTCATGCCTGTAATCCCAGCACTTGGGAGGCTGAGACAGGAGGATCGTTGTGAGTTCGAGACCAGCCTGGGCTACAAAGTGAGCTCAAGGCCAGCCTGAATGGCATAGCGAGACCCTGTCTTGAAAAGACAAGGGCCGGGAATTTAGCTCAGTGGCCTAAGCTCCTGCCTGGCAAGCGCAAGGTCATGAGTTCAATCCCCGGTGCCGCAAAAAAAAAAAAAAAAAAAAAGAGTTATCTCAAATAAACAACCTAATACTGAACCTCAAGCTTCTAGAAAAAGAAAAGCAAGTGAAGGTCATAGCTCCCTCAGGGAAGAAATTATAATGATCAGAGCAGACATTAATGCAATGGAGACTAAAAACAATACAAAGAGCCGGGCATGGTGGTGTACTCCTGTAATCCCAGCACTCATGAGGCTGAGGCAGGAGGATCATTGTGAGTTCAAGACCAGTCTGGGCTACCAAGTTAGCTCAAGGCCAACCTGAACGGCATAGTGAGACCCTGTCTCAAAAAGACAAAAAACAAGACAAACAAACAAACAAAAAGACACAATAAAAAGAAGGGCCGGGGATATAGCTCAGTAGCATAGTGCCTGCCTGGCAAGCATGAGGTCGTGAGGTCCATCCCTGGTACCAAAAATAAAAATAAATTTTAAAAAAATACCAAGAATTAATGAATCAAGGACTTGGTTCTTTGAAAGATTAAATAAAATTGACAAACTCTTAGCCAACCTTATCAAAAAAGGAAAGAAAAAGACTTAAATACATGAAATTAGGAATAAAAAAGAGTGAAATCACAATAGATCTTGCAGAAATCTGAATCATCAAAACCCACTTCGAGAACCTCTATTCTATTAAGATGGAAAACACAGAAGAAATGGACAAACACCTAGATACATATAAATTACCAAAGCTCAATCAAGAACATATAAAAATTCTCAATAAACCAACATCAGTCAATGAAATTGAAGATATAATTAAAAACCTATCAACATGGCAAGCAGGAGGTTGTGAGTTCAATCCCCAGTACAAAAAACAAAAAACAAAAAAATCCTATCAAGAAAAGCCCAGGCCCTGACAGACCCGCTGCTAATTCTACGAGAAGTATATAGAAGTCCTAACACCACTACTTCTCAAACTCTTTAATGAAATTGAAAGGGAAGCAATTGTCCCAAATTCATTCCTAGAAGCAAGCATTACTGTGATACCAAAACCAGAGAAGGATCCAACCAAAAAAAAGAGCTACAAGCCAATCTCCCTAATGAACATAGGCTCAAAAATCCTCAAGAAGATACTGGCAAGTAGAAGGCAGCAAATCATCAGGAAGATTATGCCCATGATCAAGTAGGATTCATCCCAGGGATGCAGTGATGGTTCAACATACATAAATCAATAAATGCAATACAGTATATATCAACAGAGGCAAGCACAAAAACCATATGATCATCTCAAGAGACACAGAAAAAATATTTGACCATGTCTAGCACCCATTCATGATACACACCATACAGAAAATTGGAATAGATGGTCTTTATCTCAATTTGATCAAAGCCATCTATGACAAAGCAATAGTCAACATCATACTGAACAGACAAAAACTGAAATCTTTCACTCTAAGATCAGCAACAAGACAAAGATGTCCTTTTTTTTTTTTTTTTGGTACCAGGAATTGAACTCAGGCCCTCGTACTTGCCAAGTAGGTGCTGTGCCACTGAGCTATATCCCCAACCCTCACTGTCACCACTCTTATTTTTTATTTATTTATTTTTTTTTGTGGCACCGGGGATTGAACTCATGACCTTGCGCTTGCCAGGCAGGCGCTTAGACCGCTGAGCTAGATCCCCAGCCCTTTTTTTTGAGACAGGGTCTCACTATGCTGTTCAGGCTGGCCTTGAGCTCACTTTGTAGCCCAGGCTGGTCTCGAACTCACAACGATCCGCCTGTCTCAGCCTCCCGAGTGCTGGGATTACAAGCGTGAGCCACCACGCCCGGCTACCACTCTTATTTAATATAGTTCTGGAGTCTGGTGTGGTGGTACACATCTGTAATCCCAGCATTCAGCAGGCTGAGGCAGAAGGATCACTGCAACTTTGAGGCCAGCCTGGGCTACAAAGTGAGGTCAAGGGAAGTCCAAGGTACATAGTGAAACCATCTCCACAAGACCAAACAAACAAACAAACTATATATATATATATATATAGTTACTTCAGGAAACATTAGCCACAGCAATTAGACAAGAAAAACAAATAAAAGGAATAAATATAGGAAAGGAATAAGTTAAATTTTCATTATTTGGGGATCACATGATGCTCTACATAGAAGAACACAAAAACTCCACCAAAAGACTTTTAATTTTTTTTTGGTTTGGTTTGGTTCGGTTTGATCTGAGTATTTTTGAGGCAGGGTCTTACTATGTACTGCAGGCTGGCCTTGGACTTGATAATGTAGTCAGGTTGGCTTCAAACTTACAGCAATCTTCCTGCCTCAACCTCCTGAGTGCTGGGATTAGAGATGTGTGCCAACATGCTCACCAAGAGTTACAGATTTAAAAACCAAATTCAGTAGCATAGCTGGATACATAATCAACAGTCAAAAGTCAATAGAATTCTTGTACACAAATAACAAAGTTTTTGAGACAGAAAATAGGGAAGTAACCTTTTCCCCAATAGCATCCAAAAAAATAAGATACCTAGAAATCAATGTAAGAATACAACTAAAAGACTTTTTTTGTTTTTTGGTCTTTTTGAGACAGGGTCTCACTATGCCATTCAGGCTGGACTTGAACTCACTTTGTAGCCCAGGCTGGTCTCCAATTTGCAATGATCCTCCTGCCTCAGCTTCCTGAGTGCTGGAATTATAAGCATGTGCCACCACATCTGGCTAGTAAAAGACTTCTACATTGAAAACTACAGAACTCTGAAAAAGGAAATTGAAGAGGATATCAGAAAATGGTCATTTGGAATCAGAAGAGACCTAGAATAGCAAAGACAACTGTTATGCTTTGAGTTTGCATGTACCCCTCAAAGCCTCATGTAGTCAAGAAGGCAGGCTTCTAGAGTTTGTGAATGACTCATGCTCTGATGCTGGGATTATGAGTGTGAGTGCCACACCCAAGTGGGTGTGGCCTACATACAATATAAGAGACAGAGTCTTCTCTTCATGCTCCTCTCCTTTTGCTCTTATTGCTTGTGCTGTTTTCTGCCGCCATGAACTGTTGCCCAGTGCCATGTGCCACTCTGCCTTGGAGCCAGCCAAATGTTGACTGAAACCTCCACAAACTATGAGCTAAATAAGACTTTCCTTCCTTAATTTTGGGTGTCAGGTATTTTGTCTCAGCACTGAGAGAAAAGTAACTAAGACAACAACTCTAGGCAGAAAGGCACACTCTCTAACTCAAAACTATACTCCAAAGCTACTGTGATTAAAAACAGCATGGTGCTGGCAAAAAAACAAAACAAAACAAAACAAAACAAAACAAAACAAAACAAAACAGAGAATCCACAAAACAAATCAGAAGATGCAGACACAACTGCAAACACAGCCACCTTATCTTTGAAAAAGGGGCCGAAACCTTTAGTCACCTTATCTTTGACAAAGGGGCCAAAACCTTCACTGGAAGAAAGATACTCTTTTTAATAAATGTTCTGGAAAAACTGCCTTTCCACATACTGAACAATAAAACTAGACCCATATCTTTCACTGTACACTAAATTAAAATCAAAGATCTAAATAGTACCACAGAAACACTAAATATGCTGGGAGATAGACTAGGTAGAACTCTGGAAGACATTGGTGTAGGCAGGTTTCATGAACAAAAGCTTGATCACACAAGAAATACCACAATGAATCAACAACTAGGATGTCATCTTATTAAACAGCAGGCAAAAGAAACCACCAACAGAGTGAAGAGACAACCACAGGGTAGGAAAACATTTTTGCCAATTGTTCCTCAGACAAACAATTAACATCTAGAGTGTACAAAGAACTCAAAAAAGTCAGACCCCACCCTCCCAAATGTGAAGACTCAATCCAGCCAGACACGGTGTCGTAAATGCTGGTGGGGCTGTGGGGAAAAGGTGCCCTTCTCCACTGCTGGTGGGAGTGTAGATTGGTGCAATCACTGTGGAAATCAGTGTAGAGAGTCCTGAAAACTAAAACTAGAGGTTCCATTTGACCCAGCTCTTCTCTTTCTTGGCACCATTCCAAAGGAATTAAAATGATCATACGATAGCAATGCATGCACACCTGTTTATAGCAGCACAGGTTGTTAATAGCTAAATCTTGGAACCAATCCAGGTACCCAATAAACAATGAATGGATAAAGAAGACGTGAGTGTTATTATATAGTGGAGTACTACTCTGCCATAAAGAAGGAAATCTTGAGACATTTCTAGCTAAATGGATACACCTTGAGACTGTACTCTTAGGTGAAATAAATCAGACACACGTGTAAATATCACATTGTTTCTCTGATATGAGAAACCAAAAGTGTAAATAAGGACTAATATGTATAATAGATATGGGAAAATGGGAAGAAAATATTCAGTGAGAAGGGGAAGAAGGGAAGGGGAGGGGGAAAAAAAAGGAAGGGACAAGAGTCAAAAAAGAATAGGAAAAAGTGGAAATGAAGCTTTTGTAAATAAGGAGAGGAAGCAGGGTTGAAGGGAGTAGGGGGGAATGAGAAAACTAGAAGAAGCAAGATATATCATGTACAGGTAAAAATTCTCTATGATGAATATTATCATTATGTGTATCTAAAATGCATCAATAAAATAAAATAAGGCATAATGTCTAATTCTCAATTTGTCCATTTGTTTTTGAGATAGGGTCTTGCTATGTAGTGCAGGCTGGCTTTGAACTATGTAGCCCAGGCTGGCCTCAAACTCACAGCAACCCTCCTGCCTCAGCTTTTCCAGTGCTGGGATTACAGGCATGTGACACACCTGGTTTCTCACTTTTGAGGAGGGATATAGAATGAGTTATTGTTCTTGTGAAATTAGACATGAACAAAAGATGTGACACAACATATAAAAACACATCAAGAAAAGTTTTATACTGTTACAGGAGTAACATATACCCAAATGTAGCAAGATGATTTGGTGTTGCATTTTAGGTTGTTTTGTTTTTTTGAGACAAGGTCTCACTGTGTAGTCCATGCTGGCCTTGAACTCATTATGTAGTCCAGGTTGGCCCCAAAGTTGAAATGATCCTCCTGCTTCAGTCTCCTGAGTGCTGGGATTACAGGCGTGCACTACTACACCAGTGTGCATTTTAGGTTTTTGAATTCGTTTGACTTCCTGTACTAGATGTAGTGGTTAATCCTGGCCACTGATTTGATGACTTGCAATTTAGCCTCATGTTTTGGCAGTGTTCACTTTCTGTGACTGACAGTTTCATGGTTTCTTTGTTGAAGAAAAATTCTTAGGGTTTTATAGTCTGCTTAGTATTAACAAAGAATGACGAGAAAGGGGAGGGAAAAACAACCTTCAGTGGGAATAGTTAAGAACACCTTGGATATAAAACACGACATTTTGAACATGCCCAGTGAGGGCTGGGTGTTTCTAATACCTCCCCGCTGTCAGTTGGTCAAAAGGAGGGGCACCACTGCTCCCTTCGGCAGCCAGCTGGCTGTAAGGAATCCGCTGTAATGGAAAGACTACAACCACCTAAGAAAGGCCCGTTTTGCAAGATTTTAATGTTTGTTATAAAAGTTGGACTTCTAGCTAGGCGTGGTAGTGGGTGTCCCTAACACCAGCACTCAGGAGGCTGAGGCAAGAACATGGTCATTTTCAGGCCAGCCTGGGCAATTTATGGAGGCCCTGTCCCAAAGGAGGGAAGGAGATGGACTTCTACTCCTTTTATTTTTTATTTATTTTTTTGCGGTACCGGGGATTGAACTCACGACCTTGCACTTGCCAGGCAGGCGCTTAGGCCGCTAATCTAGATCCCCAGCCCTGGTGTTTTTAAGACAGGGTCTCACTATGGTGTTCAGGCTGGCCTTGAGCTCACTTTGTAGCCCAGGCTGGTCTCCAACTCAAGGATCCGCCTGTCTCAGCCTCCCGAGTGCTGGGATTACAGGTGTGAGCTACCACGTCTGGCGACTCCTTTTACTAATAGTACTATGCTATAAAGTCATATGTATGATAACTCATTAAATACATGCAATAATGCTAGGAAGCATTTTTTTAGAGAATAATTTTATTCATTTCTGTAATTAAACCTATGTTGGTATAAGACCTTATATATTTACTTCAGTACAGCAATTGAACTCATGAACTTGAGCTTGCCAGGCAGGTGCTGTGCCGAGCTATAGCCCCCATTTACATACTTAATACAGGGCTTCACTTAATGAACTGTTTTCAAAACAATTACTTCATGTTAGTTGGTAAGAATTGTACTGTGTTTGATATGTTGTTTGGAACAGGTATACACTGTGGAATGCCTAAAGTGAGCTAATTAACATAAGCCTACACTAGGTCTCTCATATATTTTTTTCACTGTCAGCTACACAAATTGACGGGTTTCATTTTGGCAGATTTGTTCATGCACATAATACTC
>RJWT010041216.1:0-12360 GCA_004365215.1 Cuniculus paca
AAATAAAACAGGATATGTTTCTTGGAAAAACTTCATACCAATCCCCAGCAAAAGGAATGGGGGACCTGTTTCAAGAGAGACGTACCTTAATTTTGTTGCAAATCTTTTTCTGTCTTCCAGCCTTCAATATCAATATATCACACTAAATTATTTCATTGCATACTTCATCTCCTTTGTAACCTGCTTGTCTTTGAGGACAAACTTTAGATCTGCCATATACACACCTGCAATATTTTGATTCAAAGGACACCTGCTGACTCTTAACTGGAAAGAATGTGCGTCCTTTTCCTCTTCCCTTCATAAATATATATTGCAATTGCCACTGTTATTTAAAAAAATTATCCTTTGGTCCTTAGCGATCTACTATGTTCTACTCTCCCTTCCTTCTTAAGCTGACCTTGCTCACGCAGAAAGACAAGAAGACAACCTTAAGTGACAACGAGACAAATTTCATTTTGTCGGGAACTGCCTTTTCAATTATTTCTCTCTTCTCGATTTCTCCTTGCTGACCCAGTCCAAGCTGTTACTTTGACAGGGGTCCCTAACCTCTAAATTAAAATATGCAAATTGTTATGCTTCCTGCACTAGGACCAGTATAGTCTGTGCATTATAATTGCAAAAGACTATTCCATTCCATTTTACACCAGAAGAATATAGTTGCCTACTTCTGTCATTTCCTATTATGAGAAAAATAATACCCTCAAGACTGATGTGTTATAAGCAATACATTTATGCATTAGTATATTTCTATTTTAGAACTGAAAGATTATTAGTTTTTGTGACCCATATTTTGCCACAAGGAAAATATATCCAGATATATCCAAATACTTTCAAATATTTGTGCATCTATCTCAAATGTTTCAGTACTGAGTCCAAGTCTAGTTTATTTTGAAAAATAACTATATTTTTAAGTACTTAATTTTTATCTGATGCAATGAAATATAGAGCACTTTCTTGTCAATGCATTTCTTTCTATCCCTCCATTAGTAAATTCTTGGAGCTTGGGAGCTTCTTCCCTTTTTCAGACGATCAGTCAGAATCTTTTGTGGCTGATAAATTGTTTTCAGGATTCCATACTTTGCTGATGTGAACAGATACAGTATTTTCCTGTTATTAAAAATGTTGTTTCTCAATTCCATAAGCAAATTGGCGTTATAAATACCTACCTGGATGATAAATAAACTTAAATGCTTAAGGACTTGCTTAAGGCTTCTCTCTGTGATGCTTGCCATAGTTCTCAGAAATTCCTAAGTGATTATGAATTGTCCAAATTCCAAATTCCATTTAAAAACCGTCCTACGGGAATCGCTTATCTATGGGAAGAAATGACAATGATAAATAAAACTACCAGAAAATCAAAAAGCTACTTGTTGCTTTGGAGTACATTTATTGTTTCATTTTTTGTCAAAATTTGATTGCAATAGATGGGTTGATAGCAAATTTTTAATCCCTAAACACTTTTTGGTTGAAGCAAAACATGTCAAGTAAGGAGAAGAAAGAAAAATTTGGTTTGAAATTTTGTGCATTATATACCATAGAAAGAGTGAGGCAAACGCTGAACTCAGGGCTAAGATACCAAACACTAATTTTTTTTAAACCAAAACAAAGCAAAAAGGATAGAAATGTACAGAACTTCAAAAAAATAAAGTAGGAAATTAACATTAGTTAATACATTGCATATTATCTTGGAAGTAGTTGTTCAGATTACAAAATTTAGGCATGAAAAAAAGCTCAAACAATCAAACAATGAAAGTACAAACTGTCCTTACTGATGAACTTACAGAGATTAGTAGTACAGTTATCTATCTTGTATATATATACACACACACATATATATGTATACCTATATATATACATATGATCTCTTCCCTTCTTCCTTTTCTCCTTTTCCCTCATCCTTTTGAGCACTCTTTCTCTTCAGATAGTATAAACCTTTTGCCTTTTACCAAGCACCAACTCTTATGTCTGTTGGTAATGAACAGTAGGAATAACGAGTGTGTAAACTATATGGACACTATTTTCCACGTAAATTAAATTTCATATTCAAAACCAATTGACTTTTTAGGGTTGAGATGAGTTTGATCATCCTTTGGTTTATATGGGCTAACAGAGGATATATTATTTGGTCATTATGCAGGCAGTCATCTAAAGCAGACCTAGAACGCAAGACAATAATTCTTGCATTTAATGGATGCTGTGCTAAGGATAATCTGATAGTGTAAGAGAAAATCTTCTGGGACTGCATAAGAAGGGTGCACATATTGTTCAGGAAGCTTATTATCACCTGTGACTATACGTCTAAGTCCACACAGGATCTCATCCATCTTTTCCTAGGGGTTGCACAGCTATGACCTAGTCTAGGGTTGAGTCCTCTCTCATTTGATTGGTCTTCCTCTTCTAGACATTATAAAAAGTCACCCCTCAATGACCTCATCTCACAAGACAGAAAGTGGTTTTTAGAGTTTTACAAAAGAAAACAGGAGAACAAAGGTCCATTTTTTTTGTTTGGTTTGGTTTTCCCAGGAATGTCCTTCGATGTATGAAGCTGATGTAATATAATAGATCACAGATGTCTCTTCATTCCCCTCCTTTCCTGAGGCTATGGGGTTCTTTGGCCTTGGTAGAAGAAGGCAACCAGAGAAGTACTCAAAAGAGACGGGACTCTGGAGGCCGAAATGACAGACCCAAATCATAACAGGTTAAGTCAACACGTGCCTAGGGGATGAGAGCAAAAGAGTGCATGCACATGTGTGTGAATTTGGTGAAGCATGGAATTTTCAATTTGGCCACTACACCCTATTAAAGGTGATAAAAAGCAATGCCTACAGGAACAAAACATTCAAATGCTCAGAAATATGGACTAGAAATACATTCACATGACTGAAGGAAGATGGAAGATGCATGCACTTCATCATTAGTTAAAATAGCCATACAGGAACAAAAGATAGCCAAGAATACTAACAGGCAGGACCAGGATTAGAGCTCAGTGGTACAGCACTTGCCTGGTAAGTACAAGGTCCTGAGTTTGATTACCAATACCGAAAGAAAAAAGAAAAAAAAGAATACTAAGAGACAATCCTCACTGTTAAAAGGAGACAAGGAAAAAAAATGAACCTACTATCTTAGGAAGACAATTTCGTGTGTGTATGGGAGTGCATAGCACATGTGCCACAATCTGAAATCTATTTCTAGGGATCTATTTCTGAACAAGATAAAGGGCATGCATGTTGAACTTTTTATTTTGTTTAATATTATGGGAGTAGTGCAGGGAAAAAGGTAGACTGTTAGGATAAAAATGAAAGTGAAGAAGACAACTTTCCCTGATTTTCTTAAGATTATTGATCACTTATCATTAACCGGTTCCCTAACTGGAAGATACAAATTCTGGCCCTTCTTATTCCTGTTTGTTGGAGGAACACATAAAAAGAAGAAATTTCCCGTTACTGAACAGCCTTTACAACTCTACATATCTGAAATTATTAAATCAATTCTTTTAAAAACCATTTTTTCCTCTTCATGCACTTTGCCTTTGAATTTCTCTATTTGAAGATGTTTCTTTAATTGCAATCAAAATTTTACATATTTGGAAATTTGTTGAGTTCTGTTTTCCCTTTTTAGGAGTATTCATTAAACAATCATGAAAACAACCTTCCCTGAATTAGTCTCTGCCATTGTAGAGAACAAAGCTATCTGTATTTTGATTTAAAAAAAAATGAGAAGGAAAGAAAGCTAAGGCTTACTGCACTGTAATGGTCTTCTTTAGTTCATTGGAGAGAAATTTCAGACATGATCATGATCAAACATCAAGTTTACAACTCACTGCCTATGAGTAAAGATGAACTTACTAGTGATATTTTTCATGAGTGAGGTGCTGTGATTGTAAAGAATAAGTGAGAGTGGAAAGAAGATTACGCATACACACACAAACTAGGGGAGAGGGCGTGCATTTTGGGCACCGACAGTTTGGAAGTACATTGCTATTGCAATAATACTAGGATGGATGGCTTTCAGTGTCATTCTGAAAATAATTTACCAGTAGGGTATACATGCAGCAGTAGGAATTTATATGTGCTAATATTTTCCCAGAAGAAAAATGAAGGCTATAAACATTTTAAAAACACAATTTCACTTTTAGTGTTATACCTGTCAAGAGAGACTGCATTATTTAATGAACAGGCTAAGCTGATGCAACTAAGAGATCCCAAAATGCAAAAGCCTTAATAAGATTGGAGTTTCTTTCTCACTGGCTGGAGGTGAGTGATCTTGTGTTGGAGGATCTTCTGCACAGGGCAGAGAGGATTGAGGGAGGGTACAACCTTCCAAAGAGCATCCTGTCACTTCTGCTTATGGACACGCGGCCTTACAAGAAACTACTTTAGTTCCTATTTTTGCAGACACATTTAGCTAAAACTAAGAAATTTGCTTAAATTAGACAAGAAGGAAATTGGTAGGAAGCTAGTAGTTTCTGCCACTTGGCAGTCCACTGTTTTTTTTTAATTATTCAGAAAAAATTCTATACGTTTATGATATATTCCATAATATGTATATGGTATATAACATGATATTATATATATATATATCTATATATATCATATATGTATATGTGATTTGTTAATTAGTGTGAATGACTAAACCACACTAATTAACATAAGCAATTAATTGTCACTGAATGAGTGAATGACATTTGTTTCATTTGTTTAAAATTCAAAACAATAATATTGGGGTAAATTCCCAATTGAATTAGAACATATCTTTCTAAGATGATATCATATACTTTCAATAAATACTTGCACTAAGAATCATTAGTAAGCATATAGCTTTCCCAATGTTCTTTTTTCCCCAGAAAGAAAACATAGATTTTTAATGGGGGAAATATTTATATTGTATTATAAAATATTTCCACAGTTAAGGAAAAAAACAAACAAAAACTTATTGGAAATTATTAAGATAAAAAAATCACTATTCTGTTACCAATTATTGCCTATAGAGAGTCTTCCATATTTTCTCTTTTTCCCCTTTTCAGGCCAATTGCCTTGTTCTCATTGAGCCCACTTGAAACATGTTTATTTTCCTGGCAGTTTAAGTAGATTGTCAATCTCTGGCCTGTACCCAAATCTCTGTCTGTATTTCAGAATATCAACCAAGGCTGTAGTTGCTTAATTAATTCAGAGCAATGGTGGTAATAATTAAATAACATGCACAATCCATTTGAAGAAGAGTAGCAATAAGTGATTCTTTTCCTTCACCAGACCTTGTTTAAATTAGCTATGTTCATTTTCTCGTTTGTTAGGCAGCCTGAATTGAAAATTCAGTTCACTACAGCGAGTCATTACCTACACATTATACACCAGTCTGCCACAGGCTTTCAAATATGCTCATTTATATGCAGCCTTTGGGCTTCCCAAAACTATTATGGAAGCAAGCTGACCTAGAGATGCTCAAGTTTTCTCTAAGAGACTGAAGTATCTGCCTCATCTGCATAATATTAAGGGCAACGATTTATTTAAGTTTTGAAGTGGGAAACAAAGTTACACGTAAGATATTAATATCAAAAATTCAAAAAAGATAATTTTCTGAAGTAAAGGTAAAGACACAATATAAATCAAATTTAAATCTAAAAACATGCTATATAACTTTAATTTATGTTTCTAATGCTACACAAATACAAAATTAAATTATTTGTATGTTATTTGTTTTAGCAACATGATTGGTTTCTCATGTTTCATTTTCTCTACTTTTCTGTCAAGTTCATCCCTTTGAAGTAATTAACATAATCACTAACATTATAAGATCATTTTTCTCACTCCTGAAAAATGACCAGCACACTGGTGCCGACTTTCTATATTCAGAAATGCTTAAATAGTTCATTATTACCCAAATGACTACGGGAAATGCTGCACATAAAATGAAAGGAATAATGATTCATACCCCCTACAAGGAAGATGAAAATCTCTAACATAAGAATTAATTCACTGTAAAATATCTGAGTATCAAGAAGATAATTGAAAGCACTAAAAATAAAATCAAATTCAATAGGTAATCTAAAGGTCATAAGATTTGTCACTAAACAATTAGAAAAAAATTTAACATCGGTACGTTTTATAAATATGGCTATGGCTTATATTCTGAATATAAATTACTTCTAAATAGAGTTTTGTACCTAAATGTGTACCTCATGAAAATATTTTGTATGCAATAAGATTTCACCTATGAAAACATACTATTGGTATAAAAACTAAGAGTCATGAGACATCATAAATGTTATATTTTTCATTTTTATAAGTTTCACAAATATTATAGCTTCTAGTCTAAATTCAGAAATAAAACTTTAAAATATTTCTTTAAGTGTTTAATGAAAATACTTTTATGTGTTTAGTGCCTTTTATCCTTTCACTAAATCAAAAGGAATCTGAAACATTTAATAAACACAAATTTAATTATATCAAAAATATCTTTGGTCAATAATATCTTCCATTGATTTTTCAAATCTGGATAAACATTATCTAAAGCAAGTTAGGAAGGATATTAGACCTAATTTTAAAGACATAAACAAATTTACTTATAAAGAGACATTCATTTATACAGCATCACAGAGTAGATTAATAATATCAGTTAACAATTAAGGTTAGAGCCTACGTACAAGGAAAACTATAAAAAAGTGTTTATGCACAACATATTTCTTTTTTTTGAGCATTCTTTACTTCTCATGCACCTGCTGTCTGTATGTTGTCTCTATAGTTCTGGATCCCGGCACTACTATGCACTGGTGTGGACATAAAATATGTTGAAGTCGGCCCTAGCACACATGCTGGAAGACAAGCATTTTTTCTCTTGAGAAACTTTCCTACCAGAACTCAGTGCCAGCATTTTCATTCTTAGGTTTGTCTAGGGTGAAAGATAAATTCTTACCATGTTAGACGCTCTCACAGATGATCATAGTCCCTCTCACTTTGGTCAATATGAATTTCAGAGGTGAATTTTAAACTTCTCTTAATGTTAGAGTCTTTTCATCGATCAGGGGCCACTGCTCACCTGTGGTACCAGCTGCACATGGACCTTTTCCAGTTGTGCCCTGCACTCTAAGGGGCTGTGGGTTTGTCAGTCCGTTAGGACAGCTTTCCCAGCGGATGGCTCTGAAGGTTGACAAACGGAGATCTTTTGCTAATCTGAAGAGGTGGTTGACAAATGTAATTTATTTCTAACTATGAAATGATCAGTAAATACCAAAATGCTACTCAACATCATGTATCATTGAAGAAAATTAAAATCAGAATAAGGTATTACTAAATGTCCAGCAGAGTAATACTACTAAATATCTATTAAAATTAAAGTAATATGGAGAAAAGTAGACTCTCACAAATTCATAGTGAGAATATATTCTGAAACAATTAGTTTTGATAACTGCTTGGCAGTAGCTAATAAATCTGAACATATACCCAGAAAGTTCAATTACAAGTGTATACCTAACAGAAAGACATATCTGAATCCCACTGGACATATACAAAATTTAGTAGAAAAGAAATAGTGCTAATTCACCATGGAATATTATATATCAAGAAAAAGGAACAAAATACTGCTACATGCAAATGTGATAGATTGATATCACGGAAGTGGAATAGTCAGAAATGTGTGACTGGTACACTGTTAGCTTTACATGAAGTTAAAGAAACAAGGAGAATTTAATCTATGGTTATATTTGGGAGCAAAAGACTAAGAGATATTCTTGACCTGAGTAATAGTTAAATGGATGTACATTTTGTAAAAGATGACCATCTTAAGTTTTCCCTAGAATGCCATGCTTTAAAAAAAAAAGACCTAATTTTCTAGGGACCAAAATAATAATATTAATAATAATTCACTTTTCAGGGACTTGGTCACATTACCCAAGCACATGGAGTCAGCTAGAAAAGCAGAATGCCCAAATGTCATTTTCAAGGAAAATAAAACTTTCCATGGCCCATGCTTGTGTGAATATGACTGACACCCTTACTTCATGAAAACAAATCCACTTAGAAAGCATTATTGCGCAAATGTAAGAAAAGCAAATATTGATTAGTGTCCTTTCACTTCACGGTGCACAGAAGTTTTACCTACTGAATACAAAGGGCAAGTTTGTTAATTCAAGGGGCATTCGCCAGGAGTTAGAGTCAGTGGCTAAGCCCTAATACTTAACCACGCAAACATTTATCCAGCTCAGCCTGCGATGCGATGGAAAAGTTCACAGCAAGCAGGTGAGGGTGGACCTTCCCAAGTAAGCATCTTGGGTTTTATTTTACCTGAAATGAGGAAACATTCACTGAGCTTTAGACAAAACAATAACATGCCTATAAAAGATTACTCTGGTGCATTGTGCAGAAGCCCACTTCCATCCGAGAAGATCTGGAAGTGAATTACCTTCCCAGTGGCACGCCACTTACCGTACTCTGTGCTCCAATTGATTTTGTACTAACACCCACCTTAGTAGCCTGTCCTGAATGTTTCCAGGCAAGAATTCCTTGGAGTTTTATCATTGATAGTATCATCATTGCATTTATGAAATTCTAAGGAGTATCTAAAATAAAGGACTGTCTTTATCTCAAAGGTTGCTGAAGGAAAATTTAAAGAAATAACTCATGACTTAATAATGCCTATATAAAGAATATTATATACAACATATTCATTATACAGTGTATGCCACCTTCCTGCCTGCCTGCCTGTCTGTCTGTCTATTTATTCTTAGGTTGCCAGAATCCTCATTGACCATGTTTCTGTATACTTCTAGAGCATAGAGAAATGGTGCCTCCAGGTTTGGTGAGATTGTTACCTCTAGTTCTCCCCAAACTCAGAAATTGCTTTCTGTTAATCCGGATCCCTGTAAATGAAAATACATAAATTGTCACCTTACTAATTACATATTTCCTGCTTATTCTCCTTTCATTTGAAAATATGAATTGCTACTTGCTACGTTTTTATGGATGAAGTCATGCATTACTTAAACTCTCCTGCAAAACAAGCATTGGAAGCACACTGAGGACATCATCTCTGAGTTTTCCCTCAGGTTGGCCAGGTCCAGAAATAGAGCAGGGATGCATCCAATTTCATTAATATCCGAAGCTTTCATCTTGCGGAACCTCCAGTCTTCTTCTCACAGTGAAACAGATTCCTTCCAACAAAGTTATTAGTCAAAAGGCGAAACTGGGGTCCCTATGGTGATTACTTCTAATGCTATGAGGACCGGATTAAGTGAGGTGAATTATAGATGGCCTGTTCATTGGGGAGTGTACTTCAGCCTTTCTCAAGAAGCAGATGGAAATTTTAACCCGCTCACATCTGATCTCAGTTTGGAGTCATCCTCCCTTCCTTTCAAAGAGCTGAGACTGAATTTCAGGCTAGTTAAATCATTTCCCAGCTATTCTATCAGTGCATTAGAAGTTGAAAATTTTAAGATGAATCACTGCTCTGACCTTCTGCCCTGATATAGTTAACTACCCAAGCTATTCATCTTCCAAACCCAAATAATCAAGTTATGAAACTTAACCTTATGTTGGGAGAGATCGGAGATTAATAGAGGAAGTATGAGAATGAGCTTTCTTTGACTTTGATTTTACACCCACACACACACACACAGACACACACGAACACGCACACACACACCTAAGTGTTGGATAATGTTTTTCCTCCAGATTCACCTTCGCCCCTGAGTGAACCAAGTTGGCCTCTCACTGAGTTTAGCTTCTGGGAGGCTCTGGCAGGAAGAGTGAGGTCAAGGTACCCATGTCCCAGGTCTTCCCCCTAGGAGCTGACCATGGGTTGGCAGTGGCTGTTTTTTGCCCATGTGATGCCATGTCTCTCATCTGGCTGCCTTCTCCTCCAGCTTCTACCTCAGTCTCTTAGTTTTGCCACATCAATGTGAAAGCTCCCTGCATTAATTTCCTCCACTGTGAATGCATCATGTTCTTCCTGCCTTTCTATACCAGCCTTTATGTACAGAAGTTGATTTTAAAATTATTACGTGGTGGCTAAATTTTTGGTAATAAATGTTATCAATATTATTTTACTATAGAATATCAAGGGGGTAAACAATTCATCTGAAGTATGTTATTAGAGTTAGTATTTATTGTAAAAAGTCAGTTTCACAGAACACCCAAAACAGAAAGTTGGTGGAAATTTACCTTAGCAAATATTAGCCAGTAACCTAAGGTTAACCTTTTATACAAATAGAAGATGAGTGTTAACATTTATAACACTTCCCTATGTACCAGAGAATCTACATATTCTTCGCTTTAATAATTCTAACAATTATACGAATTAGATTTAGTGAGAATCACAGCAAATATTCAAATACTAACCTCACTCTGAGATATTTCCACCTCATTCATCTGCTGCTATTCAAAAGAATTGATATATATTTCAAATTTTTCATTATGTGCTATCCAAAGATAAGAGAAGCAAGTAAGAATAGAGAAGTGTTTTGAAATTCAACCACTCTACTTGCTGTCACCTACAGTATTCCCTTTGAGGCCAACTTTCACATTCCAACACCCCCCTCCCACCGTCAGCTGCTTCTCAAGAGTCTAAGAGTATTCACTTTCATAAGATTGATCCATCATGGACTAAAAGATGAGTTTTCTCTTTACAGTCCTTGTTAACTAGTAATGATCATCCCTAAACTCAAACCACTTGTTCTGTGTTGGTGAAAATTAATATTCTTTCCTCTTGGAAGAAAAATGTAGAGAACACGTAGTATCTCAGTGAAGTCACAGGTTTTGAACACATTTCACATCTGGCCTGTTTGGCAAATGTAAAAATCTAGCAAAAATGCGTTTTTACTTTTTTTGTATTCCTGCCATTAAGAAATTGTTGGTTCTTATTACTGAAGGACTCTCAGTTCTCCCCGGTGCATTGGTGAGCAACCACTGACCCATGTCTCTCTTTTAATCTGCAATCCTGGTACCCTGGGGTCCTCCTGCAGCATGGGTGGCCCCAGGTCTTCTCTCACTGTTCCCTTACATACTCCTCTTGCTTCTGACTTCCTTCTGGGTCTGTTCACTAAACCTCAGCCCCACGTACACACATGGCACACCCACAACACAGGAAGTTACTGCAGTCTCTTCATCAGCACCACGACATCATTATCTATCTGCAGACTTCTTACTCTGCTAGTCCCACAGCTGCTATGCTGACAGTGGGTGGAGGTTGGGGGGGGCTATGACCTTCAATCTTTCTAAGCTTGATTGCAAATGAGCATATCGATTGTAGAAGTGTACAGCGTTAGGTCAGCATCCCCAGGGAAGACTCTGAGATGGTCTGGTCTTTTAATTTTCTTTCTTTGTTTCTTTCTTTCTTTCTTTCTTTGGCACCAGGGATTGAACTCACAACCTTGCACTTGCCCGGCAGGCATTTAGGCCACTGAGCTAGGTCCCCGGCCCTTATCTTTTTGAGACAGGGTCTCACTATGTCATTCAAGCTGGCCTTGAGCTCACTTTGTAGCCCATCCTGGTCTCAAATTTGCAAGGATCCTCCTGTCTCACCCTCCCGAGTGCTGGGATTACAGGCATGAGCCACCGCGCTCGGTTTTAATTTTCTTTTAAAGATTCATTTTCTCTTTGGGTTGGGATTTGTGATTAATCTCTAAATCTGCACCCCTCCTTAGATGATTCTTACCTCTATTCTCTTTTCTTTGTCATCTCATTCCTTTTCTTCCATCTTTCTTTTTCTTTCCCTCTTCCTCCTTTTTATTTCTTCACTCATGCCAACTTTCACTTTTGCTCTTTACTGTGCAAAATGATAGGAAGAGTAAGCAAAATTTAAACACTGACATTGGGAAATGAACCCAATGTGCTTGGTACCCTATGGCTGGACGTGCATATTTTTCAGGAGATAAAGCACTTATTAAAAAGGCCTATGCCCATGGCAGCAAACATGTTGAGTAAAGTGCATGAGTGATAACTCTTTAAATTTGATAATGTTTTCTCAATCTCTACATATAATATAAGGGATGACAGTATAGGTTTCACTCACTGATCAGGAAGGATTGAAAGCTTTTGCATACCTTGACTACACAATTATCTCAAAGATTATCCTTATCAATACTAAAAAATAATACATTCTACACATGCTAGTCCACATGGGTACTGCATTTAAAATCAATGTTAACAAATACACAGCTTGACCTCTACACTTTATCCCCAATTCTCATATTAACCCTTCCTAGTGAAACACTATTATCTTTCCATTTGGGCTGAGAAGCAGCTTCTGCCTTTCTCAAAACAGTATTTCAAGCTACTTCCACAGTCAATAGAGGACATCACTTGGGAAGTCACTTTAGCTCTTACAAAAGGAAAATAGACACCACCTTTGACCTATAAATGGCAAAAAAAA
>RJWT010041217.1:0-12355 GCA_004365215.1 Cuniculus paca
AATTTTGAGGGCCAATTCAGGCGTCTTTCTAAATGAAGCAGTGACTCCATACTTCTCTCTCCTTACTTCTTAAGAGTCAACGAACCACTGTATTCCTCAGACCAGTGTCTGTCACAGGCATCTATTCTACAGCCATCGACCCCATCCTGACCTTCATCACTCTGTCCTGATTTACTGCAGTTGCCTTCTTACTGAGCTCCATTTGCACCATAGGCTGGTCCACACATAACCCTCCAAATATTTCTACAGTGCGCACTCTATTGCACTTGCATGAATTCTCCATCCATTTCAAAACCTGGAGCTTCCTCTTACCAAATCATTGAATTTAAACCTTGTCTACTCTCAAAGGCATCCATCCATCATCAGATCCTCTCTTACCTTAAAACCTTCTTTTGCTTTCTGTGCAGATATCTCTAATAGCCATGCTGACCCCTCTATGTGTTGCACATACACATCCATCCCTGTTGCTGTACTTTGGCTCCCCTCACCACGCCAATGCTAAGGATTAAACTCAGGACCTTGTGCATCTCAGGCAAGTGCCCTACCACTGAACTACATCTCCTGCCCTCTCTTACTCATTTTCAGACTTGGTCTCCTTAAATTGCCCAGGTTGGTCTAGAACTTGCAATCCTCCTACCACAGCCTCCAAAGTAGCTGGGATTGCTGATCCATGCCCAACAGTACTTTGACTCTTACACATGCTTTCATGGACCACTCCACTACTTCCCATCAACAGTCCATGACTTTAATTTTCTCGAAGACTTTAGCTAAGTGACTTCCCTTCAGAATGCTTATCCCACTCCAAATAACACCTTACCATGATAAAAGCAAGAAATACTAGTTAGTACAGATTTACTGCATACTAAAGGCTGTGCTAGGAGATTTAAACATGTTATTGTTTTATCTTTGCAAAGACCTGCTAAGGTAGTTAGTGTTCCAGATGAAGAATCATAGAAAAATTAACAGACACATAGTAAAGCAGTAAGGTGCTAGAGTTCAGATTCGAGATTACAGCTGTCAGGCCCTGTGCTTCTTCCACTAGCCTCTTGGGATATCACATGATACATGTGCAAGAATTTTCTTTGAGAATGTAAGTTCCTCAGACTACAGAATATTTTCTAAGACCCAAATCTTGTGCTCACTGGCATCAAGCAGTTTTCTTGGTAACAGCCAAAACGACCTATGGACAGCAAGAAAAAACAAATAAAGCTGTCCTCCAATCATCTGGAAAGCTCTAGAACCAGGCTCAGAAAACTAGAAGGACCCCAGGATGATGAGAGGGAGAAGAACATAGCCACAGTGCTGCCCCAGAATGGCCCTCACGAGAGAGCTCCTGATGAACCTAACTGCTCTGCTCACTGGATTCCGCCATTGCAGAGCAAGCGACCCTCACAGTGTCACTCCCCTTTTGAACCAGTCTTCCTGCACTGTCCATTTGGCTGGGGCAAGACAGGGGCTAGAGAGATGGGATGTCTTATCCTCCTAGAATCTTTTGAAGTGGAAAACAGGGTACCTTGAACCATTAAGAGTCACTCCAGGAGATTGAGATATTTTATTTTTGCTTCACAGCTATTTCCTCCTCCTTTCCCTCCCACTGTGAGCTAAGCCATGGGATTGACTTGGACAGTGGTTTATCAGCAGCAGGGCCTGATGGGCCTTGGCCCTGTGGTCCTACCATTGCCATAAGAAGGACATGTCATCAGAAGCAGTTGCCCCTTCCACCTGAACCCCACGAGCACCTGTGAGTGGAGCCTCCCCGCTGACTCTGAACCCCATAGTGGAGGCAGAGCTCCCCCAGCAGAAGCACAGAAGGATGAGGATGATTATCAGTGCAGGAGACTAGATGCCACTGTGTGGTTTCATACATTGCATGGTCCTTCTCCATCTGGGAGGAGTGGTATGGACACTTGAGACGTTCCCGGTATTACATCATCTCCTACACCACAGTATTCTCTGCTTCCCAACCCCTTGCATAGAGCCTAATGTAATACTCAGCACAAAACGTTCACTCAATTTATCTTTGTTAGTTATATAAAACAGAGTTTCCGATTGAAATTTACATAAAAAATAACAAAAATAGTTAATCAAGTTTAACTTTCTCTTGAGACAACAGGGTCAGGGGCTAGGAATAGGCTCATGAATGTGGAAGATTATAAAATAATTAGTACAGCTCCAATAAGCAATTTAATTCTTAAAATATTAGTCAGAATTCCATAAGATCAACAATGAAACCCTAACTAGAAGGAGCGGGTCACATGCTTTTTCTAGTGTGAATTAGACTTGACCTTTGGACCCACATCAACCAACCACGCTTGTCCACCCCACTTGTCATAATTCCACTGCAACATCTTCAGCCTTAAGCA
The DNA here is from genome assembly GCA_004365215.1 of Cuniculus paca. Lineage (NCBI taxonomy): Eukaryota > Metazoa > Chordata > Mammalia > Rodentia > Cuniculidae > Cuniculus > Cuniculus paca. The sequence goes on from RJWT010041217.1 coordinate 2,364, forward strand.
AGGAAACAAGGAAGCTAAACATTCTTTAGCTTTTTAAATTCCTTTCGCCTTTGCTCCAGTTCTAGTCCAAACAATCAAAAATTATTTATTCATCTTGATTTAGGTACCCAGAACTGGGTCTGCCCCTAACTTTTACTATGTCTACATCAAGAGGACAGACAGAAATTCACATATAATAAGTCTAACTGCTCTAAGTCATAAATCAAGCTAACAAAATACAAGATAACTTATGCTCTACTCTTCTACCTTGACAAAGACATTTTCATAAAAACAAATAGAACAGTGACAGCAAAATGGAAAGATGTATACAGATAGGGCTGAAATTTAAATCTTAGATTTTAACTACTTCATTTATTTCTCTGAAGGACTTCTGATAACGTACTTGCTTCCCCCCGGAGCAACCGGGTTTCTTTGACTGATACAGTGTGCCCAGTATTACTGAATCTTTGCTTCTGTCAATATACCCTTAATGTAAAAATACATATTAAGGTTGTTTGCAATTTTAGATGTTGGTGGCATTTTGGAAGGCATTTGCGAGCCAACATTTCGAGTAGTCAGCATCTCAATGGTTTGATTGAACTACGAGGCTACTTGTGTTCAACATTTGCAATACAGGGTGGACTGGCTTAATGACCTCCATTACTTTTTAAGGCGCAGACAAAATGAGGAAGAATAAAATGAGATACGCCTCGTCTGGGAAGTGTTTATGACTCGTGTATGATCTGAAACCAGTGTCCAGACCAACTCTAAAAATGTAATGTGAGTCACACATAAAACTTCCAATTTCCTAGCAGCCACATTAAAAATTTAAAAAGAAAGCAGTGGAATTAACATTAATGATATATTTTATGAAACACAATATGGCAAAATATTAGCACTTCACCCTATAACTAATGTGAAAATTTTCAAGTGAGATGTGTTACGCCATTTTTAATATACACAGTTTTTGAAGTCTCATGAACTTTACACTTACACTACATGTCCCCATTCAGACTGCATTTCTAGCAGCTGGCTAGGTCTGGAGGCTTCCACATGAGCCAGTTATAGGAGGGCACTAGACTGGCACTCGGGCTGACAGCTCTTGGGCATCATCTAAGGCAGCATCTCTCACAATGTGATCAGTGGACTGCATCAGAACCACGTAGGGATCTTGTTTAAACCATCCCCTTGTAATGGTTGATACACTGTGTCAATCTGAGAAGTTTAGAAGCTTAACTAAATGACTCCCCAGTTCTGCGTCCTATGGTGTAGAGGACATGCCCATGTTTATGCTCTAGGATGTTGGAATGGTTGATTCATTGTGTCAACTTGAGAAGTTTAGAAATTTAGCTAAGTGATTAAGCAGGGGACCAGGGGATCACTTCGTAAACATCGTGATCTTATGCAAGCTGAGGGCACAGAGATGGTGCAAGTGCCACACACACCCTAGAGCAGGTAGACTGCATACAACATAAGGAGGAAAAGAGGCTTGCTTGCCCCCATTTTTGCTCTGGTTGCTTCTGCTGTCTTTCACTGCCATTAATGGTTGCCTTCAGCCATGCCTCCCTGCTTTGGAGCCAGCTGATTATGGATTGAAACCTCTACAAACTGTGAGCTAAATAAACTTTTGCCTCTTTGAGCGTTTTGTTCCAGCAATGAGGGAAAAGTAACTAACACGCACCTCGATCTCCCCTTCAAAGGGTATGATAGAGAATCTTGAGGGGATGTCTAAGGACTCTAACTACATTTTTGGTGGCAGCCCTATGGAATCCAAAGCTGAGTAGAACTTGAGAAGACATGCCTTAAAGTCATAGCATAGACCTTCTTGGTTTGTTTTGTTTTTAATAATGTCTTTGTGGCCTGGATAATTTTATCAGCTCAGAATAAACCAGGAGTTGATCATTGCTATGCTGCAAAAAACACGGCTGCTGCCAGCCCACAATTATTAAATTTTTTCTCCACCTGTGCTATGTGAAGCAAATCACAGTGACTCTCCCTCCTGACATCTCTCCATCAGAAAGAATAGCAGTAGCACTAATCTATGTTGCTCTGCTCCTCCCGCGGATAAAACCTTTATAAACAGAGGTTTTCAGTTTTGTTTTCCTCTCTCGGCTCTTCGACTCATCACCGGTTTCTCAGTTCCACATCCAGACCACTGTTTCATTTGGAGTGAAAAGGGACAGGGTGACATTTTAGTTGGGCCTGGATTCCAGGGATATTTCTCCAACTGGATGTTTTTGGCTTGGCTCTGTGCACCAGAAGGAAGGAAGTTAGGTGGCTGTGAGCTCATGTGTGCCACAAACTGCGGAGGCTGAGTTCCCGGATTCACTTTGCCTTTAATTCCCTGCACACCTTCCTGCCAGAAGCTTGAGGCTGAATTTTCAACCTCTGATACAGTTCTAGCTCCAAAGGTAGAAGCTTCCAGAGGCTGCTTTAGTTTATGGTATTCAGAAGCTTTGCAAACTATGGTTAAACCATTACAATTTTAAACCATTATAGAAAAGTGCCTTTGGTAAAGTTTTAAAAATCTCTTGCATCTCTAGTTCCCCAGGGATATGTCACAGGTGATTTTAAATATTTGACGTGTGGAGGGGAAAGACCCTCCTTTGAGCCTGGATTGATGCTGGAACAGGGAGCAGGGGGCGAGCTGCCAGGAATATTGGCCTTCACCCTTCTCCCATCCCCCTTTCACTCCTCCTCTTCTTCCTTTTGCTACTCCTACTTCCTGTTATTATGTATCTTCATGTCAGTTTCCTGGTGGTTCCCCGCCCCCTCCCCACTAAGGTCATGGGAATTCTAAGCTCTTGAAAGACAATTCCATGGTACTAATTACATGTCTGGAGAATGATGCCCGAGCCTGCAGGTGGTACCCACTAACAGCAACCACTATCACTATTATTATTGTTATTGTTATATTATCACATGCTATGGAGCCTTTAGCTTTCCAGGACTGAATTATCTCCTTTTGGTTTTGATGCTGTGCCATCTTTGTACGCCTTTATTTGCTTTTCTGTAAGGCATTTTTTTTAATTCCTTTATGTATCCATTTTCCTTTATTCAGAGTTAAATGTAGCAGGAAAGAATTTTTAGAAAGTGGTTAAGAAAATAAAATGTTACTTTCAATCCTAGTAATACTGAATGACAGAAGTATTAATGAAAGGTGTGACATTTTAATAATGTTCCCATAAATATTTGAAGGCCTATTCAAATACTCCTCCAGGATCTAAGATGCAGGAGTACACAGGACTGAAAAAGTCTGTCCTTGCAGTGCAGGAGGCAAACAATAAATGAATTATAAGCAAAAGGTGCATTGACAGTGATGAATGGAGCAGAACAATAAACCAGAGGATGCAAAGAAGGGGATAAAGTTAATTAAGGCAGCCATGTAGACCTCATGAAGAAACTGACTTGTGAGCAAGGACCCCAAGAGAGTGAGACACATTGATTACCTAGCACATGTCTCCCAAAGATGACAAGTAGGGTCACTGCCTTGGGAAGAGAAATCCCAGGGATGCCTGCCAGAACTTTACCAACCTGAATTCACAGTGGATTATCCCAGAGGTGAGGGAAGTAGATGCTGGTACGGAGCATTTTCTTGGAACTACAATCCTGGGGAATTGTTTTTAACATTTAAACAACTGTGCCTTTCCTCAGTAAAGTTTATAAAAAATTAGTTAAAGAGGGGCTGAGTCTTAATATTTCACTGGCTTCCCAAATATAAACCTTCTAAAAAAAGAAGGGAAAGGAAGCAAGCTAACAATTTAGTGTTTATTCTACAATCGCTGTTCAAAAAGTTACTCAAAGACCCCAAAGCCCCAGTTGTTTGCAAGTAGAAATCAGATCCCATTAACCTGAGCACTCTTGGCTTTCTGCTTTCCTTCCCTAGGGCAACAGCATATGCAGAATCCCCAGTTCACTTCCAAGGTCTTCTCTTCCTACCAGCGTTGTGGGAGAGTGAGTCATCCACACGCTCAGGCATCAACCTGAGACAGCTTCCCCTGCTGCTTTCCACTGGCAGCTGCTGCTGTCCACCTGCCTACCGGGTTGCCGTGCCCCAGGATAGAGATTACATTGGCTCTATGGTTCCCCATGGTAGTATGGACTCCTTTGGGGTTAAAATGGACATTTTAACAATAACTCATCTAATCCATGATTATGACATGTCTTCGCATTTATTTCACTTATTCAGTTTCTTTCACCAGTGTCTTAACAGTTTTCACTGTACAGATCCTCACCCCCTTGGTTAAATTTACCCCTAAGTATTTTGATGGTGTTATAGTTTATGTCTAGATGTTCCCCTAAACCCCCTTGCAGTCATAGATGGGACTTTTCAGAGGTGGCTTGATCTAGAGTATGCAATGCTGGGATTAAGTGTGTGATGCTGAAATTAAGGATGTATGATTAGTAAATTGGCCCACTGATTGGTTTGGCATAATTCTGGGGGCTGATAATGGAAAGGTCCTCTGTGGGTCCACCCCACCTTAAGGGCTGATAACCCGGATAGAATATAAGGGGCAGAAAGAGGGATGCTGGTGTCACTTGCTGCCTTGCTGCCTTCTGCTTTCCATAGACTGTTTCTCCTCTGTGATTCTCCTCTACTACACCGCCTGCCTTGGAGCCAGCCAAGTATGAACTGAAACCTCTCGAACTGTGAGCTATAATAAACCTTTTCTCTTTTAACTTTGGGTTTTGGGTATTTTGTCTTAGCAACAAGAAAAGTGAATGAGACAGATGATAATGTTAATGGGTTTGTTTCCTTTATTTCTTTTTTCAGATAGTTCACTATTAGTGATTAGAAATGTTACTGAACTTTCCCTATTGATTTTTATTTTGTCCAACTAAAAGACTTTTACATAAAATAGAAACAGTAAATAAAATAACACACATGAAACAAGAGAAAATACTTGCAAACCACACATCTGATAAGGGCTTACTATCCAAGATATATAAAACTCAAACCACTCAATAGCAAGAAAACAAACAATTTACTTAAAAATATAAAATAAAAATAGATATTTCTCAAAAGAATACATACAAATATCCAAGAGGTATATGAAAAAATGTTTAATATTACTAATCATCAGTGACATGCAAAATTAAAACCACAGTGATACATCACCACACTCAAATTAAAATAGTTATTATCAAAAAGGCAAAAAAGAACAAGTATTGGCAAGGGTGCAGAGAAAAGGGAACCCGTATGTATGTTGCTGGGAAAGCAAACTTGCATAGCCATTATGGAAAACAGTATGGAGGTTCCTTAAAATGTTGAAAATAAACTATAATATGACTACAAACAAATCACAATTCTGGCTATAAATTCACAAGAAAGAAAATCAATATGTCAAATAGATGTCTACATCCCAATATTCATTGCAGCATTATTCACCATCGTTATGATATGGAATCATAACTATCAAGTAAAGAAAACGTGATACACACACAGAGAACCTTTAAAAAAAGAAAAGCAAAGCGAAAAAGAATTGTCACTTGCAACAGCATAGGTGAATCTGGACTATGTGAAAGGAAACAATCCAGGCACAGGAAAAACTGTTGTTGTTGTTATTTTGTCATCTGGCTTCAGGTTTATTTTTTCTCTTTTTAAAAAACCTTATTAATACACTTTTGCAGGACATAATGTTTACTTTCCTCGTGGGGACCTGGTAACGCACATAACACATCTTCATTCTTTGTTTCATTCTCTTCCCTTTCCTCCTTCCTCCCTCCCTGGATCTCTTGGTCCTCTTCCTATTTGGGAAAGATCCATCACCCTACTCCCTGTTATGTACATTATTTTGCTCTCTATTTGTTATTTGAGTATCTCATATAAGAGAATCCTTGTGACATTTAAGCTTCCGTGTCTGATTTATTTCAATTAACATTATGGTCTCAGACTCTCCATTTTCCTACAAATAGCTCAAGTTTACCTTTCTTTGTAGCACAGTAGCACTCTGTTGTGTTTAAATCCACATTTTCTATATCTATTTATCTGCTGATGGACATAGAGGCCACTTCCAAGATGTAGCTATAAACATGGGTATGCACACATCACTCTTTCAGGAAGATACCTAGAAGGGGAAAGGCAGAGTCAAATGGAAACCCTAGTTTTGGTTTTTGAAGACTCTCCATACTGATTTCCACAGTGGTTGTACTAGTTCACATTCCAACGACAGTGTAGAAGGTTTTTTATTCCCCACAGCCTCATCAACATTTGTCATCATTTGATTTCTTGGTAATAGTCATTCTTTCTGGGGTGAGATGGAATGTCAGTGTTATTTTAAGAGAGACGAATATTTTATAGTCTCACTTATATATGGAATATTACACAGCTGATCTCACAGAAGCAGAAAGCAGAATGGTGGTTGCCAGGGGTTAGAAGTACAAGGAGAGTGGATGAACAGATGTTGACCAGAGGCAGAGGTTTCAGTTGGACAGGAAGAATAAGTTCTAAAAACCTATTTCACAGTATCGTGACTATGCTTCATAATGGATACTTGACAATTTTTAAGATTTTAAGAGAGCAGATCTTAAATGCCTTTACCACAAAAGGAAAAAAAGAACTAAATGAGGTGATGGATATGTTAATTAGATTGAGCGCAGCAAGCATTTCACAATTGCATTTTACATATTATTTGTTAACTATATCCCAATAAAACTAGAAAATATTTTGGATTAAAAGTAAAATAAAAATAAAATGCCCGAGATATGCAAGATCTCTCTCTGTGTGTGGTGAATTTCTGAATTCTTAAAACCACTCTTTAGAGACCACAGTAATTTCTTTATTGGTTCCACATGTTTCACTAATGTGGTCTCAGAGGTTGGGGATCAACATTGGTCTGTGCCCCAATTTTCCTTGCTTCCTAAAATACATCCTGGTTGGTAGGGTCTGGTGGGGTCCTTGGAGACCACCTTCCTCCTGGCTTCACTCCATGGCTTTATCTTGCTAAGTTGCTTCAGTGAGTTTGTAGGGTCCAGTGCTTGAGAGTCCTGGGAGGAACCCCATATTTATAAGAAGCCATCGTTGCTGCTTGGGTACCACTCGATTACTCACTTGCTGACCCCAAACAACAGATCAAAAGACTCTGGAACAGTGAGAGAGGTTCTCTTCCCTTTCGTGTCAACCGCTTCTTTGGCTCGGTCTCTATCCGCAAGTTGCTGTTCCCAAACCTATTGGATGTGGTGGAATCCTAAAGGGCTTTAAGGTCCACTGAACCCTCCCTATCTCTAAGTGGTCCCCCACAACCAACACTGCCAAGAAGACATCCACTCTCTTCCCTCTGACTAATCTTTCCTTCGAATCTGGGGAGTAGAGTGAGGTATGTTTGGAACATGAGAAAACCCAAATGCAAGATAAAGCCAAGTCTATAAATCGAACAACATAAAGGGGAAAGAAGAGAAACACATTGTAGAGAGATCACTGGGCTGGGTTCTCAGCTAGTTTAACAAACGACTGAACGCAGTGAAAGGGACTCGGGTTCTGATGCTTTGTGCTCTGTCTAGAATGACATTCGTCCCCTTCCCTTGGATGGAAAGACCCAGGTAAGAAACAACAGTGGCTGGGATCCCAGGCAAGGGGGCTGTGGCAGGTAGCATACACTGCGCATCTACGGAGTGTGAGGCAGCAAAGCCGTACAGCGAGGCTGCAACTTGGCTGATATTCCGCGTGTACTTTCTGTTTTTTAACTGGGACAATTCCAGCTTCCTTGCCATGATGTAGGTTAGCCCAGACAGCATCCTAAATATTTTTTAGGAAGTGTGTGGATACACGTGGGTCTCTCACCATGTTCCATGTGGGAAGTGCAGAAAATGAGACACAGGTGTACAATCAAGGGGGCCTCAGAATCATACAGCAAAAGTGTCCATGTTTCAATCCTCCCTCTGGTGTCCAGCATGACATTATGCAGGCTCTTTAACCTCCGCCTCAGTGTCCTCATCTGTAAAAACAAAATCCATTGCATCCAAGGCAAAGATTGCTAAAAGGATTAAAGGAAATTGCATGTAAAACCCTTAGCAAGGAGCCTCTGATGAAGGAGGCACTCAAAAAAAAAAAAAGTTTTTTTCCTTTTCCCTGGGGAAAAACATGCACATATGAAGCAATTAGTGAACAAGACAATAGATATGAGAGGATAAATTGCAGTCGTCAGTAAGTGCTCAAAGAGCCAGAGGAAGATCAAAGACGGCTGGAGTCTATGGGAAGAAAGCTGGGGAGAAGAAGAGGGGATAGCGCTGGGGAGGGCACGCTCACACCGCCTGACACTGACAGCACAGTTCAGAGACAGAAGTGTTTTTGCCCCATTTGGGCTTCATGATGTCTAAAGGTGGTGGGGGACGCGGGCCAAACCACCTCAGTAAAGACATAAACTTAAAAACTGCCAACGAGGCTGCCATGGAATTTGATGCAAAAAGGGAAATCTGTGCCTGCCCCAGAGTCTGCTGACCCTTGCTTTGCAGTTGATCTGGGGCTTGGGAAGGTGTGGCCGCCTGATCCGGTACAAAACTCTCAGCTGCTGAAGTCAGCAGAAGGGGTGAGAGCGGCCGGGGTGAGGCAGAAATCATCTCTCACTTTAAATTGTTGTAAATCAGAGTCGAAAACCAGGCTGTACATTACGCTTTTGTTTCTCCGAGAGTTAAATTACAAGGAAATGAAGTGTGCATAATAATTCCCCACGTCACTGCCCTCAGCCTCCTCGGAAGCAGGCTCTGCGCTGGGAGCCATTGCTGGGCGCCAGGCGCTATCTAGCGGCCGCTCTCTGCAAAGGGAGGCTCGAGGCCACCAGAACACAAAAGAGCTGTCCCTCACCGGGTCCTGGGGACATGGGGCCACCAAGGCCAACGAGAGAGGCTTCCGAGAGGACTAGGTGCCTCCAGCCGGCTACTGAGCTGTTAATAGAGACCTCTAAGTGCTGGCTTCATTATCGGTCACCTGATGCCTGGTCAGTACCCTCAGGCCAAGCAGGGAAATCGCCGGAGCCCCCATTGAAAGGGTGCATTTAGACCTCGCCATCAATGTTTGGTCAAAGCTCATGAGCACAGTCCTGCCTGCACGGGACACCCACAGACTCGCCCTATTCCCCCCAAACGCAGACAGTGGGCGCCCACTGTTACTGGAGGGAAAGGGCCAGTTTGCAAAGCCCTTGCCTGGACTGTATTATTTTTTTCCTAGACCAAAGCTCTGTTTTTTTTGTTTTGTTTTGTTTTTTTAATCACAATTTCAACTAGAGAAGTCACAAAGAGGCTTCCAGCTGACTGGGTTTAGACAACAACTTAGGGAAGGTCTGGTTGCAGCTGAGTTTTCCCCAGGCTTCCCCCTCTCTTTAGGTGACTGAGAGGCGGGGACAGACTGGCTCACCCTCTGCCGCCAGCCCTTTGATCAGGACTGATGATCTCACGGTCACTATACCTTGAATATTCCCGGCCGCGCGCTGCCTCCTGATCTTTAAGTGTGCACCGTCTGAAGGTCGCAGTACCACGTGGCCTCGAATTGCTCGAACCAAGTCTTTCTCCGGTCTGCCCCCAGCCCTGACTAGGTCACCTCATGATTCAGTCACACTCTGACTCCTGACGCAAGCCGGCTGTGTGGCCACAGGTCTGTAATGTCAGCCTCCGGGGGAACTGAGACAGGAGGATTGCAGGTTCAAACCCAGCTTGGACAACTTAGCAAGACCGCGTCTCGGAAACAGCACGAAGCACGAAGATTGGTGTGAAGGTGCTGTGTTTACTCCCTAGCATCACAAAAATCAAACAAACCCTAGTGTCTCTTTGGAAGCACCTACACACAGTCTGGCTATGAAGAATTCTTAAATTTTGCTTGCGATGCTTGGTTCTTCTCTCCCTTCCTCCGCCGCCCCCCTTCGCTGTCTGACGGGTCTCACTTACTATGCAGCTCGGGCTGGCCTCACAGTCCCCCTGCCGCAGCCCTCTGACTGCAGGGGCTGCAGGTTCTCCTGGGCCACAACATGGGTCCAGCCCCGGGTTCCTGAGCGGCTGGAGGGGGTGCACATGGGCGGGAGGCA
>RJWT010041218.1:0-12365 GCA_004365215.1 Cuniculus paca
TTTTGAGGTAAACTGCACCTGAAGCCTCTGTCCATTTCCCCCAGACTGTGGTTACTGTTCAAGCCAAGGTACACCCTTGCTTCCATTGGTAGATGGGGAAGACGATCAGCGCTCTTGTCTCTGCTGAACATAGGATTCAGGGTAGGAGTCGGAGTGCACTGTTGGACTTAACGTCTACAGTAGTGAGATCTGGTTGCTCTCTACTCTCCTTGGGCACTGTCCTCATCCACAATGATATCAGCTAGTTATTCCTTGCCTCTGCTGCCTCATGCTGTGGGGAAGTCACACCATTATGTCAGGGGTGATGTATGTGCAGCACAGGTATGCTTTCTCCCATGTGTGGTGGATGCCACTTGTCTGGCATAGATCTGCTAGTATAAAACTTAGAATGCATTAACCACTTACCAGTTCAATTATTTAAATACAGAATAGCCAAAAACTGTGCATTTTTTGTTAATTTTTATTAGACAGTATAACAGGAAATATAAAACAACAGTTTTATCAAAGGTATTCAACTGGTTGAAATGACACCTACCTGAGCAATGTTTGGCATAGTCAGTATGTAAGCAAACACCCTGCTGGAGTGATGCTCAAGCTAGACTTTTAAGTGGTTAACATCTTCCTAATTTTTAGAGTATCTTTGGCAAGCGTTTTAATTCAACTGTGTTCATTTTTAACTCTACCATGTATATCATTTGTATTGTCCTATTGCAACACTATTTTCTTTGATCACCATTTTTTTGCATTTTAGCCTAGCCAGTAGAATCAAATGAATTAAGACAGGCAATTCTGTAATCTTACTTAATTTATTTTACAAATCCATGTTCAGAATCTGTTGTACCAGGCACTGTACTAGTTGCTGTGAAATGAATTTGGAGCAAGTAGCCAATTTCCTCTTCTAACTTGCATTCTAGTAGAAGAAAAAGGCGCTAAACAAATAATCAACAAATGAGAAATGGTAAACCGTGACAGGCTCTATGCCACAGTAATGTTGTGGGTGCATATAAATAGGAGTGGAGATTTCATCTACTCTGGGGTTCAGAAAAAGTTAAGTTGATAGGTAAGCCAGATGGCCTCACCTAAATGAAGGTGACATGGAGGGTAAAAAATGTAAGACAGTGGAAGGAAAATTTGACACAGCAAACAACCTTTAAAATCCTAAAGGTTGAGAACAGAAGATTATGGAGTATTAGGAAAATATAAAGAAATTGCCTGTGGGTGACACATAAGAAAAGGGAGAGGCTACATGGGAGGGAAGTGACAATCCTACATCTAAATATAGGTCTGTAATCCCCAATTTTTCCTTTCTACTTAGTAGTATTCTCATTTCCCAAATAGGCACTTCTCATTTAGAAGTGTTAAGCACTTAGTCTGCATTCCATCAGCTAGCTACTGACCAACCTGAGACTAAAACACAGTCATCCTATTTCCAAAGCCCACCCCTTCTGATCTATACACACAATGTCCTTTCCCAGGGTTAGGAATTTGGACTGGACTGAGGAGCTACATGATAATTATTGAGCAAAAAAGCGACCCAATGGAAGGTTTTTACATTTATTCACTTTTTCATGTGATTTTGCCTGTGTGTGCATGTGTGTGTGTTCTTGCCCTTAAGTAAAATTGACTGCCAACAGTGGACAGAAGTCTTCCAACTTTTTTTCTGTCATTTTTTTTATTTATTTATTTTTAGCATGAGAATCAAACTCATGACCTCATGCTTGCCAGGTAGGCGCCGTGCCACTGAGCCATATCCCCAACCCAGTCTCCCAACTCTCTATGCTCCTCTATTAAATGATTACTTTAGCTCCTTTACTTCTCCAGTAAGTGAACCCTCATTGGAAGTGCTACCATGATGCTCTCCACTTTGGTCAGAACTGATAGGTTAATAACCCTCAGCCCTCAGCAGCTGGCATCTCAGAAATACAGAAACAAAATAATATACCAATAAACTCATCAATGAAATCCTGATAATTCTGTTGCTTCATGGTCTGCAAAATATTTCAGAAACAAGTAAGAGGGTTCAAAGTCTCATGATTTGTGTTTTTTGATGGTCATTATAAAATGCATGTTAGGATCAGGTAAGCATTCTCATCTTCCTTCCTATATATGTAGATCAGAATTTTTTAAACGCAACAGTGAATAGTTTTATTATGAGAGCACTATCATCATCAAAAAATGTAACTATACAAGAATTGAAAAAAAGAACCTTTCTCTTATCAAATGCAGGTTGTATTAATGGTTTGATGAATTTTTCATTAATTTTCTGAGGATCATAATCATCCACTGTACACAAGTTTGATTTCCTGTTTTCTGTTTCAATCAACATCTAACACAACATAGAAATAAGATATTACATGATATTATATATTCTTTTCAAATAATTGCCCAATGTTCCATCAAGTTGCTAAACAATGACATATATAACCTTTTTCCTGAAGCTGGAAATCTAAGCATTCTTCAATAATTTGTTCCAACAAAATGAATATTACACTCTTGCATTTTAAGTTAGTTTCTTTCATTCATTTCTTTATGCATCTATTCATTAAACTGAAAATATCAGGATTTGAAAACATGGGTTTATGGACCTAAACTTAAAATATTAAAGCTTTAATTTAATTTGTATTTGTGCGATCTTCAAAATTTGAAAAGCATTTGTCTGATCACAAACATGAACATTGGTGTAAGAATAAACAAACCTAATTTTTGCACTAGCTTTTAATACTAGATGACAAGGACATAGGGGGCATAAATGTGCTTGTCTTGGTTACTTTTCTCACGTTGCTGGGACAAAACCACTCAACACACAAAACGAAGGAAGGAAAAGTTTATTTAGCTCACTGTTTGTGGAGGATTCAGTCCATAATCAGCTGGCTCCAAGGTAGGGTGACATGGTGCTGGGGCAACACTTCAAGGTAGCAGCCAGAGCAAAAGGGGGAGACAAGCCTCTTTTCTTCCCTTATATTGTATACAGGCCACCACCCCTCCTACTCCAGGGTGGGCATAGCACTCACAAAATCTTTGTGCCTTCCTCTTGCACAGGATGTGGATATTTACAAAGTAAGGATCCTGGCTCCCTGCTGAATCTCTGAATTAAACTTCTAAACTTCTCAAGTTGACACAATGTATCATCCATAACAGTGCTCATCTCTGAAATGGGAATAAGACTGCTCACAGTGACAGTATTGCTGGGTAAATGGATCAGTGTGTAAGTGTTCTTATCAGGCAAAGGTGAATGTAATTAAACTTGTTATATAAAGACATTGTCCAAAAGATGAGTAATCCTCATTCTTATGGGACTGTGCTAAATATTATCAGAAGAATATAGTTTAAAAAGTTAATTCTGTCTGAATAGGTATTATATTAATAATAATAAATGACAATTCTAGATTGCTAGAATGAGATAATTATTTTAATTGTATGTTTTGCCATCTGGATGACAGTCCTGGGTGTTTAAACAAGCTTTCAATTAGTATTTCCAGGAAGTGCCAAGAAAATTGTTCTTGGAGTGTTAAATTTCTTTTTCTTCTATCATAGTAATTTCCCTTTGCTTTCCTTTTTAATTTCAGGTTTTAAAAAACCTGTGCCTCTGGAAGAGTGAACACAGTGACAATTAAAGTAAAGACAACACCTTGGGGATGAATATGGCTCTGCCACTCAGGTCAAAAAGAGTTTGATTTTTTAGTGTTTTGGTTTCTTTGTGCGTCAAAATAGAAATAATATCTACTACATGGGATCATAGAGAGGATTCAGTGTGACAAGTCACATAAAAACTCGTGGCACACTGCAGTATGTGTAGAAGTCTTATGCACATTGCCTCTTCTCAATGGCAAAAATACCATTTTGAAGATGGCACAGCTATTTGAAATGCCATAAATGATGTTATCCTTACCGACCCCTACAAGTTGCCGTTCATTCACTCCATTTTGTAGAGAAGAAAATAGAGACTCAAGCAGGTTAAGTAAAGGTCTCAGTGTCACTCACTGTCAAGTATCTTCACACAGGAATCATTTGATTCCAAGTTTCCTTTCTTCCCTTATTGAACTCTGGCATTCCCCAGTGTAACTCATTCCCCAGTGTAACTCATACCTGAGAAAACTTGCAGAAAAACTGTGTGAAACAGATTATATATATATATCCCACAATAACATCATCCTAAGAGGTATTACTTAATTTTCCAAACTACCAAAAAGGTTTAGTGTTGCTCTTCCCATTTGCAAAGCAGCCACTTTTCTATGCAAAAAGATTTCATGTCCAGAAGTTTTTTACTCCAACCCTGTCTTCTTTGTTACAAATGTTTAAAGGAAATCAAGAGTGAGGGTTACAGATGAAGGATGTAGTCCTGGAATGCAAACATGCATTTCTCTCTTAGCCTTGCTTTCCTTTGGGCATGATAGGCAGCATTCACTGGTAGCATCTGGCAAAAAGCAGCAATCAACTTGTGAGATGTGGACAATAAAGATATTTCAAGATGCTTTTCAAAGCTTTTCTGTAAGAATAGACCTAAGTTGGAAATACAAAGCTGAAACCTCTCTGCACATTGGGGAGGGGAAGATGGCAGCACTGGATCATCGTCTCTCTCTTGATATTGAGTGATTTGCAATCTGAAAGTGAAGTTGGCCTGGAAAGAGAGAGAGAGATAACAAGGGAAAAAATATTCAATTTGAAGTTGCCTTCAAGGAAAAATGTCACCCGGAAAATGATTTTATCAGGTTTGAAATGCAAATGCAATAAAATCCCTGACATATTTGGATTGGTAAAATAATATATTTCAGGATTGGATGAAAAGAGGATTTCAGTGCAGGGGAAGTTGTATGTCTGGCTATAGTTAGGATATAAAAGCCAGCATCTCAGGAAACAAAGAAAATCACTGACCCTGTGTTATCACTATGTTGAGATAAGATATTGAGACTTAGCCAAACCTTTCCTTTTGTAAGATAGTCAGGCTTAGTTAAACTCCCCCTATAAGATAGTCAGGTTTAGACAACCTTTCCTGTATCCCCACTTTGTATCCTGGGGAGACAGGTGCAAAGGAAGACCTCAGAACAACATAGTCTGCATTTGTTTTTATCCTCCCGCAGTAGACAGTGTTTAGGTGTTGATCATCTTACATCACTGTTTCCTGTTGACTTGTCATCTGAGGGCTGGGTTTGTGTGGTCTCATCTTTGAACTAATCCTGCTAAGTATCTCCTAATCCATTAAGCTGAATGAATGCATCATAAACGAGGGCTTTCCCCATAGAAGCCAGTAAGATTCCTGTCTTGATATTTTGAACAGAGGGTCAGCTGAGGCTAAGATTCCTGTCTTGATATTTTGAACAGAGGGTCAGCTGAGGCTGAAGGGGCATGAAGATAAATACAGCTTCTAAGAAGCAAAAGGCAGCAATATACAGAAGTGGAGGAGCATGAGATTCAGTGCAGACATTCAAAGGAGCCCCACAGTATGGCATGGGCAGACTTCCCTAACAAGGGCTTTCCAGTGCCAGGTTGTAGGCTTGGGACCTGGTTGTATGCATGCCTTTAAGCATTCCTGGTGGTTTCCATAAATTTGTCTAAGTCTACTCACATGATAAACAGCTTAACTGATGCAAAGCTACCACATCAGCACCCAGCAATGCCTTATGAGGAGTGGTGCCTAGATGCATTTTGGTGAATAAACACTGCAAAGCATTGTGATGTTTATTGATGATCCTGCGTTATCCTATTGATGATTTCACTTTTTAATCTTAGTATTCCCTGGGTCTCCGTAAGGTTCAACTAGCTATGGCTACATAATCTTACTTCTTTGTTGACTCTCCCACAGACAACTTTTGAGTGTCTGATCATCCTACAGTCTCTTGTTGATGACTGTCTGTCACTTTGGGAAATGAGCTCTACTGTCATATATATGTGAAATGACTTTGATTACTCCTTCCTTCTACTTAATAATGTGAGTGGATTTTGTTTTACTTATTAAAGGTTCCCATTTAAATCCTGTGCAGACCTAAAGGTGAGTACTTTGTTGTTACTGCACCTAAGTAGTTAGTGGTATAACTTTTTGAATGGGAATAATTAGCTAACTGTTTACCTCCAGGGAGCAACAGTTTCCTGACTCAACTTGGCAAGCACTAGCATCAGAACCCACCTCTTTTTGTAACCTACCTTTGAAACTGGGCCGTGTGCCACTCTGAGATCAACATAAGGGCTAATTTCTTAAGCACATATGGAAGCACATGGGAGCTGGGCCAAGGTTCTTCTCTGAACATGAGCTGTATGGTAATACCAATAGAGCACGTCATAACTACAAAAAAACCAAAATAAAAATCCTTAATGTACTAGCAAACTAGTAGGGAAATGACAAGAATGAGGAAGATGAGGTATTTCGTGTGAGGTGTCCTACAAAACTGCTATTGTACACTCAGTTCTGCACAGTATTCTTCAAGAGAAAAGCTGAAAAACTGAAATGGTTCAGCAGATGAGTAGAGTGAAAAGAACTGAAAATCACCTCTGTTATCACCATGGAAAAAATAATTTAAGGGCATGAGATTTCTTTTTTGAGAAAAGAGGATTGTAGGAATATAATTGTCTTCTTTAATATGACAACCTTAGATTATTGAAGAGGAGATAAAATGAAACTCTGTGTTTGCTACTAGGACCCACGAATAGAAAGTAAGGGAGACAAGATTAGGAGTAATATCTCAATGATGTTCAACTATTAAGAAGCCACATTTCCCAAATCTTAGTAATTTTTGTACCACCTTAACTGCAATGTTTTACTTCTCAAGGGAACCACAATATGCACTAATAATGTACAGTTTCTTAATCTCAAACAACATAGTCTCCGAACTCTGGACCTCATATATCAACTATCAATTTTATTTAAATAAACTTTATTATTAGATATAAATAAACAATTATTTAATGCACTTTAAATCTTTAACATAAGTGGGAAACAAATGTCATCCATCATAAATAGTAGTAAAGAGTAAAATTAAATAATAATAAATGAAACACCACTATGGAGCTGCCGTTGTCTGCTACTGTGTGCCTAAGATCTCAGATCCGAGGGTTCACCTTTCTTGTCCAAAAAAAAGATTGGAAAATGTTAGAGTCCTTGATATCAGGAAGGGCTGAAATCTCTTGATACCTGAAGATTGGAAGGAGAGGTAAGAAAGTTTTATTCTCTGTGAATCAATGTCATTTAATGGTTCACCAACACCACGTAAAATCTCCACAGATGTGAATCCTACACCAAATAGGGTGACCAGAGGCCACTTCGGAGGCAAGGAGGTTTCTAGAGAGACCAGAGTAAGCAGGGATGTTGTAGAAAAAATCACCTGGCTTCCAGGTAACTGGAGCCCATCTATCGCCAAGGCAGAGACAGTTCTTTGGCTGTCTGTGTTGGAATTGTTCTTTGGAACCTGGACCTGCCTCCACCCTGTCCTCAGCTGAGCCTCCTGGTTGACTGTATGCTCATTATATACCACAATTAAAGCTCTCTGTTTTCTGAGGCGAATGTGAGAAGGGCCATTTGTGCTGTGGTGGCTGGCAGGCATATACATCTGGCTGCAAGACCCTCACAGCAGCCCCTCATTCCTCATTGTCACTGTGAATCTCATAAAACTTGCCTTGTTTCATTTTCCAAGCAAGGCAGTAATGATTTCTTACTGTTCAAGTATTCGTATCCACATAAAATCATGGTACCATAAGTGCCACGAAAGGGAGCTTATACCAATGTGTGCCTCCTCCAGTGGGAAGGAAGTACCCTGTGTGCCAGCACCAGGTAGGCAGGTGCACTGAGAAGGGATTACTGCCCTTCCCACTCCTCCTACATAAGACAAGGTTGCGCTAGGACCAGGTGACTCTCATGGAGAAGGTGGAGGCCACATGTAACGTGGAGGGAAGGGTGCGGGTGCCAGAGCCAGTGATGGCTGAGCTTTGGTGTCAGCCTTACCATGCATTGTTCTGTGTATTCAGGGGATTCCTTGATGCAATCTCTTTAAACATAACCTCCTGTTTTTTGCCGTACTGAGGACTAATCTCAGGGTCTTCACGCTGCGCTATGGCCCCATCCCTTTTTCTTAGTTCTTATTTTGAGACAGAGTCTTACTAAAGAGCTGAGTTACCCACATTGGGCTCAAATTTGAAGTCCTCTAGTCTCAGCCTCCCAGAATGTCAGGATAACAAGCATGCACTGTCACACCTAGCTAGCCCCAATTTCTTTATGAATAAAAAAGGTTAATAAAATAACAGCTAACAAAACCCTTGATGGGAAATTATTGAGATAACTCAAAGTAAGTGCATGTAAAATTTGTTAGGTCCTTTCCTTTAACAATATACAGGTGCCACGAGACACACCTTGGTGCAGTCAGGAATAAATCATAATCTTGCCTCATGGTCAAGTCACCTGTGTATTATCATTGCCTTGGAAGATGCAGATGGGAACTATGGGAGGGTGCTTTGGGTAGATTTTAAAGTAACTAAAACTAAAGACAAAACCAGACCTCTTTGCTGAATGGCTGTGGTGTGCATTTGTTCATTTATTTAGCAAGTATTTGTATTAGGCAACTACTATATGGCAGACATGGTATTAAACCCAGAAGATTTATTGGCAAAAGAAGATGAATGCTACCCTTTTCTTATAGAAACTGTAATCTACTTGAATGGAGTAGACTCAGGCTGATTTAGTAAAAACACATGAACATGAGTATTAGGAAGAAATGTGACAAATACAGTGGAATTCTATTACAGAGAGATTAAACAAAATCATCTGATTGAGGAAATAATTTTAGGACTGGGTTTTAACCTGACCCCTAAATTGCAAATTAAGTCAGCTAAGTAGTAACAAGTGGTGAAAGTGAAAAAGTTCACAAGATTGAAGGAATAGGAAAAAGTTCAGCAGGTCTAGGAGGCTCTCAAAGAATAAAGAAATATTAATTTGCTAATTAAATACATTGTTCCAAGCAACTACTTAATATCACCACCTCATAAAACAAAGGATATTTCATAATACAAAATAAAGAGACATGACCAGATAAATATTAGTCACTTATAGTGAATAAATTTACTAGTATGAAACAAACCAATTTTGTTTTGCTTGTACTTAAAAATGTATTGGTGACCACTGGAGTTTCCCAAGAGAGATAAGTGAGAGTCAAATCACTCTTGTTGAGTAGAGCTTTTGGTCACAAATCAATAACTTGTTTTCTAGGCCAGGCATGGTGGTGTATGCCTGTAATCCCAGCATTTGGGAAGCTGAGGCAGGAGGATCACTGTGAGTTCAAGGGCTACAGAGCCTGGGCTACAGAGTGAGACCCTGTCTCAAAAAAACCAAAAAATAAAGAACAAAAAAAAACTTCTTTTCTGCCATCACTCTGACCCAGAGGATGGAAGAATAAGAAAGACTTACACTCATTTCACTCACTCATTCAACAGTGTTTGTTGAACTCTTACTATGTGCTCAGCATTCCATGTGCTTGCATGAGCACAAAGCAGATACAGTGTTGGATCCAATGGATCTCAAAGTTGAGGGAGATATGCTAGTCTGGTATTCGTATCCACATAAAATCATGGTACCATAAGTGCCACAAAAGGGAATTTCGCAGCTAGGCTACACAAACCCTTAAGGGATTTGATGCATTCCAGAAGATCAAAGGCAGGGCAATAGAAAAAGAGACTTCTCTTGCCCAGATGAAAGATAGGTCTTGGCAGCTTCCTCCTGGTTCCCTAAACTTGTGCCTCCCTGGTTCACATTTGATTTTCAGAAGGGAAAAATATTCTTTCTATGTTCCTTAAGTTGTAATTATGAGGTGGGAAGAAGGATCCCTAGAAAATAAACCCAAAGTAAAATCTAAGATCCAAGAAAGAACACTTCAAATAAAAAGAAAAATATTTAATTTGCTTATCTCATCTCAATAGAAATGCCATACTTCCAATATCAGCTGATGGTTCCTTCTGCTTGCAGGGTCAAGATTGACTTTTTAGAGAGATAAGGAAGGGAAAGGAGGGTAGGGCAAGCCATGGACAGATTAACTCAACAATTAACCAACTCACCCAGCATTCACTCACTTCACAATTCTTTGACAAATTTATCCTTTTTTCCAAATTTCCAACAAATTTGAAACCACTGATGCCAACAAATTGACCAAGTAGAATAGGTCCAGGTTTGAAAAACCATTTCATTTGGCATTAAGAAAGTATACATTGCTACTAGGCATTGTGTGGTCTTCGACAAACTTTAATCACATAGGTAACCTCATTCATTCATTCAACTGATCAACCATCAAGCACTTAGTGTGAATCTAGCAAGTATGACACACTTTTTAAAAATGCATTTGAAGTAAAATGTTGGCATATATAATTTCTCAGAAAATATTAAATACAGGTTTTCAGTAGTTCGATATGCTTGGCTTTAGTCTTGTTTGCATTTATTTTGCTTGTGAGTTGATGGACTTTTTCTACCTATACACTAGTCTTTGCACCATGTTTTTCTATTTTCTCTTAGATAGTTCTGCTACTCCATTCTCCTCTTCTTCCTTTAGGGCTCCACTAGCATATATACTGGATGGCTTACTATTGCCCCATGTGCAAATTCTTGATTAAGCATTGCCCTTTTACTTCTTCCACTCTATTTCTTTCTCTTTCACTCTCTTTTATTCATTATTTCCCACTAGATGCTGCCCTGTGACCAGCAGAGCCCAGACCCAAGGTGAAGAGCTGTCAGGTCAGGGCAGGCTCATTCTGACTGCAGCTCCAAGGAGTCTCAGACCACAAGGCCTAATGGGTGTGACTGATTTCTCTTTCCCATCTATGGCAGGTTGCCTTTGTCTTCTTTGCCCATGGATAAAATAAGTCAAAAGTTTTCTCTTTCTTAAAAATATCTCATTCTTTCATGGAGTTTTTTTTAGGTTTCTTTTTATCCATGGACCTTGATTCTCTCTCCACTCCCCTCTCATCTCTCTCGCTCTCCTTCTCCCTCTTTCTCTCTCTTCTTAACTCTTTGCCCCCATTAAATAAAGCTGAACTTGATATATTGTCTTCCTCAATGTAATTTTCTACCTCCCCCTCAAGAAGAAACAATTTTTGTGTGTATGGGCTGTCTTTTTTGTACATGGACTAACCACAAAAAAAATACATGCCGTACTAATTTAGATACATTGCATCATAACGAAATGCACTTTGTTCACCCAAGATTCCGTTTTTTAGATCTATCAATGTTAGTACAAATAGATTCAGCTCTTTGAGTCCATCTCCTGGGAATATGCCACTATGCATTTATCTGTTTACCCTCCTAGTGGACACACAGCTTGTTCTTTTTGAGGCTATAAACATTGAAGGAAAGAGTGAAGTTCAATAAACTGAGAACCTGTTTTGCCTCAGCATCATTCTGGGGCAGTGGACATAGGGAAAGCTATAATACATTTACACTCTAATGGGAGAGACACAGAAGTAAACAATAATTGAATTTGCATTTCAGGAAGATTAATCTTGCAGTATTTAGGGCATTTGGGAAGAGACAAAACTAAAACTAAAGGAACAAAGTAAGAGTAGTCTCAAGTGATTTTTCAGAGGTTCAAATTAAACAGGGCAAAACTCCAAATAAAAACACAGCAGTGAATAAGTAAGAAACAATATAGATGTGAGAGCCACATGACTTATACCCTGGGGATGGCAAAGGTGGGGCATGAACCACACTTGATTTTCCCCCAAAGGCATTTTTTTGCACACCACACCAAATCATGGGCCACCAGGAAAGACAAAGGCTCACTTTGTGGGGAGACCATATGTCTGGGTTAAAATATATCAAACCCACCGCACTTGCTCTTAGGAGGCCTTCGGTCCAATGAGAGAGGTAAAGAATTGGAATTTTCAATGTGGAGTAAAAGAGTACTCTCTAGAAGCTGGTGTATTGCATTTAGGATTAAATAGACACAAAGAGTGAGAAGTTGAGCTGGTCCATGCAAGCAAAGAATATTCCCAGGATGGCATTTCTATAACTGAGGTTGAAGAAGAAAGAGGAGGTAGCCAGAAAAGAAAAAATTGCATCCTGTCATACTGTAGAGAGAACAAAAATTTTGCAAGACCTTATGGCAGACAAATGAACATTATTATGCAATGAATGCCATGTGCCAGGCACAATTCCAAATGTATTTTTTCCTTACAATAACCCATAATATAAATAGTGTAGCTGTTCTTATGCCCATTTTCTGGAGAAATAAAGTGAGTCATATAGAGGCCATGCCCAAGATCACATAGAAAACAGCAGAGCGAAAACCTTGGTAGTGACAGTGACCCAGGGATTATGCTCTCATCACTGTGCTAAATCAGCACTGGCCTTGGTCACATGCAGTTGAACACAAGCACAGGCAGTGACCTGGATTCTAGCTCAG
>RJWT010041219.1:0-12366 GCA_004365215.1 Cuniculus paca
GCTAAAGGTACTGTGATTATATGATGGTATGAGGCAAGCTATACCGATCCATCACTTCTAGAATCCCATGAAATTTCAGTGGTTATCAGATATAGACGGGACATCCAAATGGGACCAGTTCACTGTGGTTCATTAGGGGCAGTGGGTAGAGAAATTGTGACAACAGATGTCACATGATCTGTAATCAAAAGTATACAATTGTATACTGTTAGGGGTTGAATTGTGCCCCCCAAAATTTTATGTCAAAGCCCTAAGCACCCTTCTTCCACGACCTCAAAATGTGATTTTATTTGGAAAGAGGGTCATTGCAGAAATAGTTAAGCTAAAATTAGATTATATTGGAATAGGATGGGCTGTTAATCTAGTATAATTGGTGTCCTTATAAAAAGAGGGGAATTTGGACATCGACACAGACACCGAGGAAAGAGTGAAAATGTAAAGATGGAGACAAGACTGAAATCATGCTATTACAAGGTAAGGAATGCCTGGGGCTACTTGAAGCTACAGGAGGCAATGAGGAGTCTGCTCCTACAGACTCAGAGAGGGTATGGTCCTTGTAACTCCTTGATTTGGGGTTTTTAGCATCAATAGCCAGTTTCTGTTATATTAGGCCACCCATTTGTGGCAATTTGTTATTGCAGCCCTAGAAAGCTAATGCACACTCATAAAAAGGTGAGATACCTCATGACTTCATACTCCACAGTGTTCTAGGAGAAAATAGTCCTTTAGACTTAGGACTGGGTCCAAAATGAATAGTTGAGGGCAAGAGGGTTGGAGATGGAGAGGTTGGCAAAGCCCTATTTTAGTCTTTTGGAACTGCTATAAGAAAATCATTTAGGTTGGGTAATGTACTATACAAACAACAGAGGTTTATTGTTCACGGCTCTGGAGGGTGGGAAGTCCAAGATCAAGATACCAATAGAAGGGCCGGGGATTTAGCTCAGTGGCCTAAGTGCCTGCCTGGCAAGCGCAAGGTCATGGGTTCAATCCCCGGTGTCAAAAAAAAAAAAAAAAAAAGATACCAATAGAGTCAATGTTCTTGTATGTGTGAATTGTTTATTTCTATATTTGTGGCTTAATAGAATGACAAATTAATGTTTTGTTAATGATAATATTGTATATTAATCCTGATGAAATTTAAAGAGGAGACACACATTTCATAAGCAATGCAAAAGGATTCATAAGATTTCACAGGCTATCAGCAACCCAAAGATACCGCAACCACTTTGCAATAAGGAGGACCTAGTGACTCTTGCTAAAATGACCTAAAGCAGTGATTCTCAAAGTGCTGTCTCCAGACCAGAAGAAAGAGCAAATTCTCAGGTCCTGATGCAGAACAACTGAATTGGGAACTGTGGAGCTGCAGGTCAGTAATCAGACTTTGAGCACCTCTCTGAGTCAGTCTGATGCATGCTAAAGTTTGAGAACTACTGCCTAAGTGACACTCCAGTGACCAGAGTCGGTAACTGAGATCTGCCAAAGGAAAAGTTCTGTTCCTCCTCTTCTCAAACAAGGAGGGAATCAGTATCCCTTTGCATCCTTGGTAAGTAGAACAGTGCCCCGTCTCCTTTTCTACCCTGAGCAAGCCTCAAATCCTGCCCAGAGTTGTAGGACTCTGGACCACATAAACCCTCCTTCAGATCCTCCTCTCTCGCCCTCTCTGGGTCTCACAAGGTAGGGACCCAGGCAGAAAGCTTGCCTGGGTTTCACCCTCTTCCCTGTCAGTTTGTGAGTGGGTGAAAGGCCATGTATTTAGGAGCAGAAGTTGCTTTTAACACCTTCTCTGGAACTAGGTAAACAGTTCCTAACTCAGATTAGTACACTCCCCAAATCAGTACTTGGATTAGATTGAACAAAATCAAGTCTAAAGTTTCTCAAAGCTAAAGCAGAGACTGAATACACTCTAACTATACTTTTTATCAAAGGAGGGGGTCAGAAACCCAGAGAGCAGAGGCCTCTGAGGTTGCATAGTCTGTAAGGAACAGACAGATCTTATGCCAGCTCCTGAGTTTGCCAATTTCACTTATGTACTCTTGTGGCTCTGCTCAGTTCCATTCACTTCCTCTTTCTAGGCTTCCCTGGTTGCTCAGGGTTTTGCTTTTCACATTTGTGGAGTAGGACACAAGGAATCTGACTTCTATGAATACTTAAGCAATTTTGTACTAAACAAATTACAAATATGCCACCCTAGATACAGTGTCTGGCATAAGGAGTATTTTGAATTAAAGACACTTTAAAAACCAGCAGGTGCAAAATATTGCTTTGAGCTTAAAAGCAAAAGATGAAATTCTCACATGAAAGATGTCCTCCCTATACCAAAAAGAAGAGTATTATTGTCACCAAGGAAAGCAAGTTGAAGCTTCAGGAGATTGGTACAAACAGAGCTCATTAAAGCAAACTTTTCCTCCTTATTATTTCTCCCTACCATTAACTACCCTACCACAAGCCCCTTGGCCTTTTCACATTTCATGACATACAACTTTGTTAAATACATTTATATGTTTTTCTTCTACCAGTCTGTCTTATGTCAGTTTACTTCTCAGGCTGTTAGCGCCCTAAGAGGACAGGAGTGGAATTTTGCCTCCCCTATCATACTAATCCAAGAGGCCCTGCTGATCAAAGAGGGAGGTAAGGGAGGGGATTGGGGGTGCATAGCTTGAGCCAAACCTGGGGTTTGTATCTGCCTGGGGTTGCATCTGCCAGGAGAGCTCCTTTTACAAATTTGGAGGCCTTGCTGGGGAATTGTCTAGTACACGTGTCTAAGCTAAACCTTGACCAACTAAATCAGAACCTCTGGGTATGGGAGTCGCCTTTAATATTTATTTTCTAAAGCTCATCAGGTGACTCTAATGTGCAACCAGAGTTGAGAGCCACTGTTTGAAATTATTTCCAGGTTTCCTTTACCATACTGGTATTTAAGTGTCTAATTTGAACCTCGTCATCAGAAGCAAGAGACACTGTAGATGCACTTAATCATTCATATTACCGTAATCTAGCTGTTGCCAGAAAAAAAAGCCCTGGTTGATAAATTGCCATATCTACCTCTGTCTGAGATGTCAATTCAATAGTGCATTTCAAATGATCTTAAAAATAACACTTATTTTAAAGATAAAGACTATTTTCATTTCTATATGTAAAGATAGCTAAAAAATGAAAAATTAAATTCTTTGTTTTACAAAGCACTGAGATGTGTGGTGAGATGGGTATCATTTTTTACTCTGCCTTTCAGCCTTGGCCCATAAATTAGGAATTTCCAGGTTCTTGGAACTATTGACTAAAGCTTCTGCCTTCTTTTGCTGACTCCTTCCTTTTGTGGAATTTCTAAAAGAATACTATTAAAGTGCTGGCACCCGTCTTTTCTCAGCTAGCCTGTCCACAGGACACACACATTCTTCATGCTCTCAGGTGACCAACATGAGGACATACCCCACTCCTGCAGAGGGCTCACTGCAGGTGTGCAAATATCTGAGGCAACTCAGGAGGAACAGAAAGCCTGACTTTGTGAAAGGCTCAAGCAGCTTGTTCTAGTCTAGCTTTACTAGCAATGAATCTAATATTTCCATCTCCATTTAACTTTTGGGCCATTCTCAATAGATTCAGCAAAAGAGTATGGCTAATGGGCTCCCTAGGTCCCTAACAATTTCATCTGACCAGATTGATCATCTTATTTATTGTGTTTCCATGAAAGCCATGTGGCGAAGTGGTACTGCAAAGTGTTCACTGCAACTCTACCACTCTAGCTTTTGGTCAAATCAGTTGGTTTTAGCTGAGAGCAATGATGGCTGGATTAGCAGAGGCTGGAAAATATTGGTCATCCTGATTGTAGTCCGTGATGATGAACTCAGGCTGATTAATTCAGTAGAATGCTTCTTTTGTAATGTTTTGTAGTGACACTAAGCTAAAACACATGAACATAGTTTGAACTGATTTATAGCTCTTTTGAATTGACAGAAATTTGTTTACTGTTTTGGCATGGGATAGTTAGTTTTGGTAGAGTTCAGATTATATAAAAGTTTTCATAATACTTCATAGCCTGATTTTCCCATCATCTTGTTTTCTTGGAAATAAATGGTTCCTTTCATTCGTGGAGTAAGTCTGAGACAGAAGTTCTTGGTTTATTGACTGGAATGCTTGATTTAAACTTTATTTATTTATTTTGAAATTTATTTATTTAACTGAGCTGTTCCTAATTATAAAGTAAGCTTTTACTAGATGTATAATTCTATATTCTTTGACATCATGGAACTGAGATCACTCAACAGTTACACAATTAGAATATTTGTGGAAATTTGTCCTCAAATCCATATAATGAGAATTTTAAAATAAATAAAATATTAAACTGAGATGGCCTAGGTACATAAATATGTTAAATTAAAGGTATTACCTTGATTCTAGGAGTCATACATTAGTATTTAAAATAATGATTCACCTTTATTCCTAAAAAACTCGGGACTGGGGATTTAACTAGGGGCTGGGGATTTAGCTCAGCGGCATAAGTGCCTGCCTGATAAGCATGAGGTCGTGAGTTCGATCCCTGGTACAAAAAAAAAAACCCCAAAAACTCATGTGATATAAGTTTGCTTGTTAGTAGTCTCAAGTTTGAATCTTATAATGAGGTTCAGTTTCTTAGGTTTTGAATTCTAAGAACTGTACTTTCAAGAAAATTGGATGTTTTCAGCCACAAGGAATTGATTAAAAGAAATTTCGGGAAGAGACTATCTTGACAGAAATTATGTAGTCAAAGATTTAAATTTATGAACAAAAGACTTTCTAATGTCCTCAGCCTACATGATTAATAATTTAGAGCCAAATTTAGGAGCCCTCTACCCAGAAAGAATTACATTATCCAATTTCTGTTATGTTATCCTGAAGTGTAAGCAGCAGGTTCATTAAAAATTCATGAAGTAATCAGACAAATTCTATGACTATGCGTGAGCTTCTCATTAATGTTTCACTAGACAGCATTAAGAAAGACTAAATAGACTGTACTAGATCTAGAAGTTATAAATGGACTTCAAAAGCAAAGCAACTTAATGACCTTCTAGTAAACACAGTCTTGAAACAGAAAAAAAAAAAGAATTTTAGAAACCTATCCAGTATAAAAGCTATACTTTTTGGCTGTGTCTATGATAGAAAAGCAAAATAGAGTATGATCGATTACTCACTTAATAAATCAACAGGACAAGTTTAAATATTACTCGGAGTCTGTCATTAACAGGTTAAAGTGCTCAATTCTCCCTTAACTAAGTACTGTTTGACTAGAGCCCAATTTCTCAGTAGCAACACAATAGGAGTTTGGACCTGGATAAATCTTTGTGGAAGGAAACTGTTACGTACATTGTAAAATGTTTAGCAATATTTCAGGCCTCCACTCCCTGGATGGCAATAACATAGCCCAGCTGGGACAACCAAAAATGTCTCCATGCATTGTCAAATGTTCCCTGATAGTTACACTCCAAGTTAGTGAGAGGAGTCATACCTGTTACACAGAGGCAGAGATTCCAAGAATACAACAACCCCTCAGAGAAGTTGTACATAGTAGTAAACAAAAGGATTGACTTGCAATTATGTGGTCAATTTGGACTTTGTAGGCAATTGAACTAGTTAATTCAGATCAAAATTTCTCTCTGGGATTTGACTTATCAGGGTTGGAATCTAAAGTACCTCAATCAGCAGACAAACTAGTGGACATATATTAATTTTAACTTGAGGTTTCAAGCTCAGAAATACCTCGATACAAAGGTCAAGTCTAAAACAACAGATGACTCAGCCTCATTAGCTTAATTGTAGTTATTGAATCTTCTTGTTGCCACACACACACACACACACACACACACACACCCCTCCCAGGGTTCTTCCCACTGGTGTCTGGTCACTTGGCTCTTGTTCTGGGATCTACATCCTTCCTCCTCCTTTGTCTAAATAGGTCTGCTCCAGTTGGAGATACAAATGATTTGATAATGAAAAGCATGCGCTTTAGAGCCAGATAAAGCTGTCCTGGACTTCAGGTTCCATGATTTATCAGTCCTTCATCAAGTGATTTTAAAAAAGGATCAATCATAATGAGATGGCCAAGATTGTTATGAAAATTATATGAACTAGCTAGGAGGCTGATGCTTCTGTTAGTAACAGACCCAACTACAATGCTTAGAAAGATGAGGCTTAATTTCTCATGTAAAATTCTAGTGGAAGGCATTAAAATGAGCTGACATGACTGCTTCAGGGAGTCATCAGGAACCAGGTCTTTTCTAGATTTGTTTTGCAATTTTGAGTGGGTTGTTCCAATCCTGGAAGTTAACAGGTGGCTGGCTGCTGGACTTCCAGACATGATTTCCTCACTCTCAGCAGGAAGAAGGCAAAGTGCAAAGAGCACAAGAACAATTTCTTTTTTTTTTTCCAGTTCTAGGGATCGAACTCACGACTTCGCACTTGCCAGGCAGGCGCTAATTCCACTGAGCTAAATCCCTGGCCCTTGTCTTTTTGAGACAGGGTCTCCCTATGCCATTCAGCCTGGCCTTGAGCTTACTTTGTAGCCTAAGATGGTCTCAAACTTGCAACAATTCTCCTGTCTGAGCCTCCCAAGTGCTGGGATTACAGACATGCACAAGAACATTTTCAAAAGTGCTTCTTGATGATGTCTTCTTGTTCTTATTGACCACACATGTGAGAAAGGATAGGCAATGTTTGTTTTAAGGCAGGTTCAGTTGCCTCCAACAACGTAACTTTTGTTAGTAAAAAGGAATGAATATTAGATAGACACTAGCAGACTGGTAACTTTGAGACTCTCTGAGCATCTCCACTGGCTCATAAGAATCCAAGAATTTACTTGACAGTAGGAAAGTAAGGAGAGCCCTGATTCTATGATAATGCCATCTATCCTGATACTTCTTGAACTATATGTTCTGCTGCTGGCACCCATTTTTTGGATGAGCACCAGGGATGCCACCACACATGTTTCCACTGGATAGTCTGCTCTACACTCTATAGGGCTAGAGGTTCAATCCCCATATAGGCATCAATGCTGGTGTATTATCAGATGGCCTATCACCTCTAGAGTGCTGGGTAGGGCTGAGCCTCAAGGTTTGTAGAAGTTGTTACCATGCCCTACCCCAATCTCCAGTCTTGAGGAATTTAATTCCCCCACTTAGGTTGACTCATTTCCCCTTCAACCTGCAAATACACCCTCTTCGCCAGTGTAGGATAATCTAGGTCTAAAGCCTTATGGCTCTATGGTGTGAGAAATCAGGTCAAGTAATTCTTCTTGGAGCTAAGGAAATTCAAGTCTCCAACATATACTGAGTTGCTTTATATAGGGTAGGGGTGCACATACAATACAACATACAATGTTATTAGGAAAAAACGGGTACTTGTACATTGACCTGTTAAAGTCCTTAGCAGTTTAAATGTAATATTCGATAAAAATATCTTTTCATATGTGTGAGAAGTACAAATTATTACATGATTCTTTTAATGTTAAAATAATCAATTTTTTTATTTTAAAGAGAATAAAACAAAACAAAACAAAACAGTTAAACACAACAAAGCATATCAGAACAGAGCACTGCAAGCAATACAGGTCTTCAAAACAACAACAGGAAATCGACAATGACTACCCTAGTGTCTCTTGTTTTCTTCAAAATGGTTGTTCATACATTCACACACAATAAACTCAAACAAAACAAGACTATATATAAAACCAGACAAAGCAAAAGAGCAAAAGCATTATAGGCCTTCAAATCAGACAATAAGAAATCAACAATGGCTACCTTGATGTCCGTTGTTTTCTTCAAGAAAAGCTGTTCTTGCATATTGTAATCAAATAGTAGAAAACAGACTTAAACCAATCAAACCAAAGAATAAAAGCATTACTGGACTTCAAGATAAGAAGATAAGAAATCAGCTATGGCTACCATAATGTCTCATTTTCTTCCATGTAACTGTTGATATCTTGATACTTAATAAA
This sequence comes from Cuniculus paca, assembly GCA_004365215.1. Lineage (NCBI taxonomy): Eukaryota > Metazoa > Chordata > Mammalia > Rodentia > Cuniculidae > Cuniculus > Cuniculus paca. The sequence continues at coordinate 7,964 of RJWT010041219.1, forward strand.
ATCTGCTCTCGTAAACACTTTAGGAGTAGTTCTAAGCATGTATAAGCATATACTTGTACATCTATCTTTTCTGTCCTAGAGGCAATAGCAGAATAAAGCACAAGAAAAACAAAAAACAATAAAAACAGATAAATAACAATAATAAAGAGCCCAAAACAATAACAATATAGATTTTCTAAACTAGGTGATAGGAAGATACCAAAGGTTGTTATTTCATATAGTTGTCTTCAAGAGTTGCTCAGATTACCACGTATAGTCATACAGAATTGGTCCAGTCCTATGAATGTTAACTGTTTTGTTCTAAGAACTAATAAAATTAATAGTACAATCATCTTATCAATCTGAAGTGCATATATATATATATATATACAAATTTATATCTTTTCTTTTCCCTTCCTTCTTTTCTTCTTTTCCCTGAGTTGTTTTTTCTTTTAGCAGTTTCTTACTCTTTCCTCATATTTATTGGGGATTTGGTATCTTACTGAGTCTTTCAATTTCTTACACTAGGGAGAAGATGTGGTGTTTACACATGTGAGTGTGATTTATTTCACTTATGAGCATGGTCTCAAGTTGCATCCATTTACCTATAAAAGCCTCAATGTGATCCTTCTTTATAGGTGAATAAGACTCCATTGTATAAAAGTATCACATCTTTTTTATTCATTCCTCAACTGATGGGCATTTGGGTTATTTCCAAGATTTGGCTATTATAAATTGTGCTGCTATAAACATGGGTGCACATATATCACTGTGGTATGATGATTTTACTTCTTCTGGAAGTATGCCCAGAAGCAGAATAACTGGGTCAAATGGGACTTCCAATCCTAGCTTTTTGAGGAACCTCCAGACTGATTTCCACAGTAACTGCACCAGTCTACACTCCCACCAACAGTGGACAAGGGTTCTTTTTCCCCACAGCCCATTTGTTATTGCTTGTTTTCTTGATCCTGGCCATTCTTTCTGGAGTGAGATGAAATCTCAGAGTTGTTTTAATTTGCATTTCTCTAATGACCAATGATGCTGAACATTTTTTCGTGTATTTATTTGCCATTTGAATTTCTTCAGCTGCGAAATGTGTTTTCATCTCAGATGCCCATTTTTGGATTGGGTCTTTGAATTTTGAGGGCCTGATTTTTTAAAACTCTTTTTATGTCCTAGATAGAAGACCTTTGTCTAAAGGACAGGTGACAAAGATTTTTTCTCAATTCATGGGTTTTCTTTTCAATCTGTTGGAGATTTCTTTTGACATGCAAAAACTTTTTAATAACATGAGATCCCAGTGGTTGATTCTGGGAAGTATTTCCCGTGCAGTTTGATTTTTGTTCATGAATTCTCCACCTACCCCTATGTCTTCAAGATTTCTACCCACTTTGTTTTCCAGCAGATTTAGTGTTTCTGTTTAATATTTACATCTTTGATCTATTATGACTTTAGTTTAGTGCACGGTGATAGCCTTGGATCTAGTTTTAGTTTGTGGCATATGGAAAGCCAGTTTTCCTAGTACCACCTATTAAAGAAGCTAACTTTCTTCCAGTGAACATGTTTGGCCCCTTTGTCAAAGATAAGTTGGCTGAGTGTGTTTGTAGTTGTGTCTGCATCTTCTAATCTGTTCCACTGATCCTCAGGTCTGTTTTATTTTACTTTTTTTTGCCAGTGCCATGCTGATTTATCACAGTAGCTTTGTAATATAATTTCAAGTCAGGGATCATGATGCCTCCTGCCTTGCCTTTGTTGCCCAGGATTGCCTTTGCTATACTAGGTCTCTTCTGGTTCCAGATGTATTTTAGGAATGCTTTTTCTAGATCTGTGAGGTATGCTCATGGTATTTTGATGGGAATCACATTAAATCTGCATAACAATTTTGGGAGAATGCCCATTTTCACAATGTTTGTTCTTCCTACCCACGAGCACGAAATGTGTTTCCATTTTCTGAGATCCTCTTCGATTTCTTTTTTCAGAGTACTGTAATTTTCATTGAATAGATCTTTTACTTCCTTTGTTACGCAGATTCCTAAGTATTTCATTTTTTTGGATGCTATTGTGAAGGGTGTGGTTTCTCTTATTTTTCTCTCAGTGAGCTTGTTGTTTGTGTACAGGAATGTTATTGATTTTCGAGTATTGACTTTGTATCCAGTTACATTAATGAATTTGGTTATGACTTCTAGAAGGCTTTCAATGGAGTTTTGGGGTCTTCTATGTAAAGTATCATCTCATCTGCAAATAGTAATAATTTAACTACTTCCTTTCCTATCCTTATTCCTTTTATTTCTGTATCTTGTCTAATTACTCTGGCTAATGTTTCCAGCACTATATTGAATAGGAGCAGTGATAATGGACATCCTTGTCTTGTTCCTGATTTTAGAGTGAAAGCTTTTGGTTTTTGACCATTTAATGTGATACTGCCTGTTGGTTTGTCATAGATGGCTTTTATCAGATTGAGGTAAAGACCATCTATTCTGATTTTCTGAAGGGTTCTTATCATGAATGAGTGTTGGACTTTATCAAAAGCTTTTTCTATGACTGTTGAAATGATCATGTGATTCTTATCTTTGGCTCTATTGATATGGTGTATTACATTTATTGATTTGAATATGTTAAACCATCCTTGCATTCCTGGGATACATTCCATTTGGTCATGGTGTATAATCTTGATGACTTGCTATGTTCTCTTTGCCAGTATTATATTGAGGATTTTTGCATCGATGTTCATTAGGGAGATTGACCTGTAGTTCTGTTTTTTGGTTGGGTCTTTCTCTGGTTTTAGTATTAGTGTAATACTTGTTTCCAGGAAAGAATTAGGGAGACTTGCTTCCCTCTCAGTTTCATTGAAGAGTTTGAGGAGTGTTGGCATTAGGTCTTACTTGAATTTCTTGTAGAATTCAGCTGTGAATCCATCAGGACCTGGACTTTCCTTGGTTGGTACGGTTCTAATTACCTTTTCGATTTCCTTAACTGAAATTGGGTTATTCAGTAGTTTTACATCTTCTTGATCCAGCTTTGGTAATTCATATGCTTCTAGAAATCTGTCCATTTCTTCTGTGGTATCAAACCTATGAGAGTAAAGATTTTCGAAGTAGGTACTGATGATCCCCTGTATTTCCACAGGGTGTGTAGTGATTTCACCCTTTTCATTCCTTATTGCATGGATTTGAGTTTTTTCTTTCCTTTTTTTCATAAGGTTGGCTAGCGGCTTATCAATTTTATTTACTCTTCCAAAGAACCAGCTCTTTGATTCATTGATTCTTTGTATTGTTTTCTTAGTCTCAATTGCATTAATTTCTGCTCTGATCTTTATAATTTCCTCCCTTCTTTTGGCTTTGGGTTGGGCTTATTCTTCCTTTTCTAGATGTTTCAGGTATAACATCAGATTGTTTATTTGTGTTCATTCCATTTTCTGGATGTGGGAATTCACCACAATAAATTTCCCTCTGAGGACTGCTTTCATTGCATCACACAGTTTCCAGGAAGTTGTATTTCTATTTTCCTTTGCATGTAGATATTGTTTAATTTCTTCTTTAATTTCCTCTGTGACCCACTGATTGCTCTGGAGTGTATTATTTAGAAGACAATTTTTTTTAATTTTAAAGAGAATAGAACAAAACAAAACAAAACAGAACAAAACAAAACAAAGTAAAAATAACAGAATAGAGTCAAACATTCAAAACATAACACTGCAAGCTATACAGGTTTTCAAAACATAACAACAGGAGATTAACAATGGTTACCCTAGTGTCTCTTGCTTTCTTCAAAATGGTTGTTCATACATTTACAAACAATAAACCCAAACAAAACAAAGTAGTAATAAATCCAGATAAAAGAGAATAGCATTACAGGTCTTCAAGTCAGATAACAAGAAATGAGCAATGGCTACTGTAGTGTCTCATTTTTCAAAAGAGCTGTTCCTATCTTCTCGCTTATTGCTTTCAAATAGTAGTAAAGGGACTTAAACCAATCAAATCAAAGAACAAAAGCACCATTGGATTTCAGAACCATTTCTCCATATTCATCAGGAATTTTGTATCTTATTGAGTCTTTCAGTTTCTTACACTAGAGAGACAATCTGGTGTTTACACATGTGTGTTTGGTTTATTTCACTTATGAGTATGGTCTCAAGTCGCATCCATTTACCTATAAAAGCTTCAATGTGATCATTTTTTATAGCTTAATAGTACTCCATTGTATAAAAGTACCACATCTTCTTTATCCATTCCTCAACTGATGGGCATTTGGGTTGTTTCCAAGATTTGGCTATTACAAATTGTGCTGCGATAAACATGGGTGCACATATATCACTGTGGTAAGATGATTTCACTTCTTCTGGGAATATGGCCAGAAGCGGAATAGCTGGGTCAAGTGGGACTTCCAGTCCTAGCTTTTTGAGAAACCTCCAGACTGACCTCCGC
>RJWT010041220.1:0-12356 GCA_004365215.1 Cuniculus paca
CCCAGCCCTGGTGTTTTTGAGACAGGGTCTCAGTATGCCGTTCAGGCTGGCCTTGAGCTCACTTTGTAGCCCAGGCTGGTCTCGAACTCACAACGATCCGCCTGTCTCTGCCTCCCGAGTGCTGGGATTACAGGCATGAGCCACCACGCCCGGCTCCTCCTTTGCTTCTTGATTTCATTTGTCAACATTGTGAGACCACAAATGTAGCACATTTGGCATCTAATGGGTTGGGAGTTACATTTTTCCTATATCAAAAAGACTAGACTAGGTAGCAGCAAGGCTAGGTAGCAGTTGAAGAGATGGCAGCCAGGCCAGATGAAAATACACTTTTTAATTTGAAAATCTGGAGAAAGAAGGCATAAATTGCTTACATATATATATGGAATGGCATAAAGTGGGGAGACCTTCGGGATGAAAGGGCAGTCTACAAGGACTGACTGAGATTAACAGTCTAGAAAGTTTATATGTAAACAGGATGCAATGGCCTTAGCAGTCAACTTGGGTGTGCATGTGTGGGCAAGTGTGTGGTGCTGGGATTGACGCCAGGGCTGTGCATACACAAGACAAGCGCTCTACCACACAGCCAAACCCCCAGTGCTATGATGGTGGCATTTAATTCAAGGTTTCAGCAGTTTGTGGTTAGCTTTGGGCCACAGCTCTAACTGATTACTCCCCTTATCCACCCTACCTCTACCCTGCCTCCTGTCTTTAGCCCTTGTAATTAAATTTAGGATATTTCAAAATTTTTCTTTTATCACAATATTCCACTTAAAGTGATAAGATATTAGTTCTAAGCAGACAGTGAGATGTTAAGAACATACATTGTAATATCTAGAGTAACCACCCAAAACACAAAGAGAAAGGATAAAAATCAACAGTTAAACTAAGATGCAATACTAAAACAATTCATATCATCCAAAACAAGGCAGGAAAGGGGAAATAAAGGAATGACGTAGTGAACAAACAGAAAAGAAATAGCAAAATTTAAAAATAAACTAAATCCAAAAATATCAATAACTAAACATAAAAGATGTAAATAGGTTAATAATTCTTTTCTGCAAATGGGAAGATAGCAAATATTTTGAAATTTGTCAGTAATATAACCTTTGTTGCAAATATACTAACTCTGCTTTTATACCACAAAAGCAGCCATGAGAAATACATAAGTAAATGAACATGGCTGGCTGTGGGTTTTTTGGTTTTGTTTTGTTTTGTTTTTTGGCCTTTTTTTATTTTTTTGTTTTGTTTCATTTAGTTTTTTGAGACAGGATCTCGCTATGTAGTACAAGTTGGCCTTGAACTCACTGTGTAGCCCAGGCTGATCTCAAACTCACAGCAATCCTCCTACCTCAGCCTCCCTCGTACTGGGATTACAGGCACATGCTACCATGCCTGGCTTTGGCTGTGTTTTAATAAAACTTCATTCACAAAACAGATACCTGGCCAGATTCAATTTATAAGTATAGTTTGATAACCCTCCATCTAAACATACCAACTGAAAAAACAAAGATTTTCTGAAATCTTTTGTTTTGGTTTTTTTGAAACAAGGTCTCCTCATATACAGTTCAGGCTGGATTCAAACTGACGATCTTCCTGACTCAGCCTCTTGAATGCTAGGATTACAGGCATGTACCACCACATCTGACTCCAGAATATATATATATATATTTTGTGTGTGTGTGTGTGTGTGTGTGTGTGGCACTGGGGATTGAAATTACAACCTCGCGCTTGCCAGGCAGGCGCTTAGGCCACTGAGCTAGATCTCCGGCCCCAGAATATATTTTTTAAAAAACTAAACTATATACTAGCTACAACACAAAACACACACACACACACACACACACACACACAACACTTTAAATAAAGTGATACAGGCAGGTTAAAAAAATAAAAGAGTAGAAACACATGTCATGCAAACAATAACCAAGAAAATGTTGAGTGACTATGTTAGTATCAGACAAAATAGATTTCAGAGCAAGAAAATTTACCAGGGATTAACAAGGGACATTATTATTGGAAGATACTTCTCCAGAGGCCTTCACATTTTGAACATCTTATGAGGAGAGTCAATGTCTGCTGCTGGCATAAAACAACAACTCTGCCTTAAATAACAAAACAGTTTATTCTGAGCCAAATATGAATGACCATGGCCTGAGAACACAGAATTAAGTTCCTCTAAATGACATGTCCCACTGTGGAAGCAGTTGCATGAGCTTTTACAGTCACAGAACAAAGGAAAGTTGTAAATCCTTTACCATTTGAAATTACATTTACCAAATGCATTGCTAGGAGTACCAGGAAATTAGGCTACAGCAAGGCAGAAAAAAAAATCGCTTCTATATGATTCAGATGTTATCTTTTTTTTTTTATATATAGAGTTTTGAAAAGAGGTCTCACTCTGTAGTCCAGGCTGGCTTCAAACTCATGGCAATTCTCCTCTCAGCTTCCCAAGTTCTGAGATTACAAGTGTGCACCATCTCACCTAGCTTACTCATCATAGTCTTAACTTTAGGGATGGTGGAAACCAGAGGTGTGGCAAATTTAGCTATACATTCCAAGAGTTTTACCTAGGGTATTACATCAGCTATAGAGCTTGATAGTAAATGGCTATTGAACAGGCCTGAGATAATTTTGGTTCCTGATCTGCAACATCTGTGACATTCTATCATTCCACAATTGTGGAGTTTTAGTCAGTAAAAGTCAAGCAATCGCAGTATTGAATATCACTGTGTTCTTCAGAGAACTTTAGTTCACATTGCCTTGGATCTGGAGTGTCTTTTTAAGGATGTTTATGTAACAGCATTGAAAACAGAAATTGTGATTCAGTATGCTAAAGATAATGTCTCCATTCTGGACAAAGGCAAGGAAGGAATATGGCCTGTTATACAGTGGTACCTCAGTTCACAAACTTATTTTGTTTCATGATTCTTGTTGTGAACCAAATTGGTTGCAAACCAAATCAAATTTTCCCATAAGGTTCAATGTATGGTTAATCCATTGTGAACTATATGTATAATTTAACCACAAAAATGTGAAACAAAGTACAGAACAGTGCACTATAAGAGAAGGAATACTAATCTTTCTTGGGGCAGTTTCTGGCACAGAGGACAGGAAGGTGGGTAGGGAGGAGGTTACTCTTTGGAGGGAGAGTCACCCTCCAAAAGTACATGAGGGATCTCCTTTAGGGGTTTCCTCTTTTCTTCATCTCTTAGCTGCAGGGTCAGTTTTGACAAAAAAATAAATCTGTCTAATGTCACTTGGTTTTTCCTGTGCTGCATAACCTTCTGGAAATGAGAGACCACATTATCATTCATCAAAGCCAATGCTCTGTTCATTACAGTTATGTTGGGGTGGTACTTCTCAAAGAAATCCTGGTTCTTATTCCATTTTCCCATAATGTATTTTACAACATCACTGCTAACCTCTTCCCTGTCTTCTTCTTCCTCAGTGGAGTACTCCTCAGCAAGCACCTTCTGCAGCTCACTCTGGAGTTCAGAAAGTTCTTCCATCATCAGCTCTTCCTTATGGTCCTCAATGAGCTCCTCTATGTCTATACCATTGACATCCAGACCCATCCTATTGCCCATGGACACAATCTCCTCCACTCCCTGTGCATCAGATCCCTCAAAGTCATGTTCAGTGACACATTCTGGCCACAGTTTTCTCTAGGCTGAGTTTAAGTTCTGGTACATGACATCTTCCCAGGATCTGTTGATGAGGTTGATGCAGTGGAAGACATTGAAATTTTTCTTCAGTGACATCAAAACACTTGCTAAACAATTCCTTTGTGTACATTTTCTCAAAGTTGCAGATCACTTGCTGGTCCATGGGCTGATGAAGAGGAGTCATGTTGGGGGAGGGGTTGACCTTTAAAAAGTCATACTCAGCATCATATCATCCACCAAGGCTGCAAGATGTGCCCGGCATTGTCCACCCAGAAGAAGGCATCTTTCAGGCAGTTGGTTGTCAGATATTTCTTAATGAGTGGAAAAACCTTATGCAGCCACTTCATAAACAATTGCCTTGCTACCCATGCTTTCCCATTGGCCCTCCACATTAACAGGCAGTCTGGCCTTGTGCACGTTCTGTTCCTTGAATGCTCAAGGGGTGTGGGAATGGTACACCAGTAGTGGCTTAATCTTCAGATCAGCACTTAAATTTGCACACAGCAAAAGGGTCAATCTGTCCTTCATGGGCTTGTGCCCAGCAGTGCCTTTTCCTCCTACCTGATATAGGTTCTCTTTGGCATCTTCTAGACAACCACTGTTTCATCGCAGTTGAACATTTGTTGAGTGACATATCCTTCTGCCTTTATGAATTCTATGAATTCTCTCTTGCAGGCTTCTACAGCAGCCTTGTCAGAATTGGAAGACTCCTCATGTCTTATCATACTGTGGATGCCACTTCTGTTGTGAAGCTTATCAAACCACCCTCTACTGGCTTTAAATCCATCACCTGTTGCACTTGTAGAGGGACGTTCTCGCAGTAAATCACTGCAATTTCCTGACTTTTTCACACATTGTAGCTTCACTAACACCATCGCCTGCCAGCTGTTTCTCATTCAACTGTACTAAAAAAGCTTTTCCATCCCTTCCAGCACTTGTGTCCTCTGCTTGGTTAACATCATTACTCCTTTTGCCACATGAACTCCTTTGATGGCATCTTTATTCTTCAAAATAGTCAAGATTATCGACTTCACCATTTTGTACTCCAACGCCAGATTAGTCACACAAATACACACTGATGCTTTTCACAATTTCCTTCTTCAATTCCATGATTATTTTCTTCAAAACCTTCTTACTGTTCTTGCTCTGCACAGTCTTGTCACCCTCATTACCACTCTGTACTTTCTTTTTACCACCATGTTTGCTCTATGCTTTCTTTGGAGCCATTCTGGATTGCATATTACTGTAAAAGGCAAGCGTGGGAATACAGTTTAATGAGAATATTTGCCTAGCATGCCCTGTTTTCAGTCCCCAACACATAAACAAACAGAAAAAGAGGAACAGATTTAAAACAATGAACAGGGCCATACCTGGTGGCGCACGCCTGTAATCCCAGCATTCAGGAGGCTGAGGCAGGAGGATCACTGCGAGTTAAAGACCAGCCTGGGCTACAAAGTGAGCTCAAGGTCAGTCTAAATGGCATAGTGAGACCCTGTCTCAAAAATACAAGGGCTGGGGATTTACCTCAGTGGCCTAAGCACCTACCAGGCAAGCTTGAGGTCATGAGTTCAATCCCTGGTGCCACAAAAAACAATGAACAGGGGCTGGGGATTTAGCTCAATGGCCTAAGCGCCTGCCTGGCAAACATGAGGTCCTGAGTTTGATCCCCGGCACCAAAAAATAAAAATAAAATAAAACAATGAACAATTACAATGACTAGAAAACATTTATAATGATGATAGAAATTAATCCAACAGTATCAATAATAATTATAAATATAAATGGTCTGATTATACCAATTAAAAGACAGAGACTATATAGATTAAAAGCAAATAAACCAGGTGTGTTGGCACACATCTATAATCCCAGCACTCAGGAGGCTAAGGCAGGAGGATCACTGAAGGTACAAGGCTGGTCTGAACTACATAGTGGGACTCTGTCAAAAAACCAAAATAAATAAGTAAATAAATAAGACCAACTATATGCTGACTAAAGAAAGTCATTAAAAGGATAGACAAAGATGCACTATGTGAACACTAATTAAAAGAAAAAACTTCAGAAAAAGAAAAGTTATCAAAGGCAAAGAAGGATATTCTATAAGATGAGGTTAATTTTCCTAGAAGATATAACAATTCTTATTGCATATGCATCTAACAGACTTACACTCGAGTCAAAACCCAACAGTCCAAAGACAAATACCCTATTCTAGTTGGAGACTTTAACTGCCCTCTATCAGTAACTGCCATATTCAGCAGCCCATAGGGATGCTGAACTGAACAGCACCATCAGTCAACTGGATGGAACTGACATCTACAGCAGGGGACAGTACCACATACCTGTAAGACCAGCACTCAGGAGCCTGGAGCAGGAGGACTGCGAGCTCCAGGCCAAACTGGGTTACATAGTGAATTCAAGGCCAGCCTGAATTACATAGTGAGACCCTGTCTCAGAAAAGAATTGACATCTATAAATTACTTCATCCAACAATGGAAGACAAATTCTTCTCAAGCTTCAGTGGAACATGCACCAACATAGCCTACATTCTGGCTATAAATCACATCTCAATAATTTAAATGAATAGAACTCATACAAAGTTCTGGCTGGACATGTTGGCACACATCTATAATCCCAGCACTCAGGAGGCTTAGGCACAAAGATCACTATGAGTTCAAGGCCAGACTGGGCTACATAATGAGTTCAAGACCAGCCTGAACTACATACCAAGACCATGTCTCAAAACAAACAAACAAATAAACAGACAAAGTTGTTCTCAAGTGACAGTGGGTTAAATTAACAATTAATAACAAAAAGATAGCTGAAAAACCTGAAAATATTTGGAAATTTTAAAATATGAGTATGATATGGGTCAAAAAACTCAAGAGAAATATTTAGATGTCTAGAACTAAATAAAAATGAAAAGACAATTTATCAAATTTATGGTATCTCTTAAAAGTTTACAAGGTCATTTATAGCATTGATGTAGTAGGAAAAGAAAGCTTTAATATCGATAATACAAGTTTCCACTTTAGAGAACTAGAAAATAAGAAAACTAGTATACACCAAAAGCATATAGAATAAAATAAATAATAAAAATTAGAATAGAAATTAAAAGTAGGAAATTAACAGATAAAATCATCAAAATGAGTACTAGGAATGAAGAATAGGATAACATTACAAGTGCTACAGACATTAAAAGAACAATAAAATAATGATAAAAATAATTCTGTACTATAAATTTGACAGCTAAAATAAAATAGATCAATTCTTTTGTGGCCACAAGCTACAAAAACTCATCCAAGAATAAATACAAAACCTAAAAATCCTGTATCTGTTAAAGGAATTTAATTTGTATCTAAAAATAAACCTCTGGGGTTTTTTCGTTTGTTTATTTCTTTTTTGGTGTTTTGTGTTTTGTTTTGTTTTGTTTTGTTTTGTTTTGTTTTGTTTTGTTTTGTTTTTGAGACAGGGTCTCGTTATGCAGTTCAGGCTGGCCTTGAAGTCATTTTGTAGCCCAGGCTGTCCCGAATTTGCAACTATCCTCCTGCCTCAGTGTCCCGAGTGCTGGGATTACAGGCGTGTGCCACCATGCCCAGCAAAACCTCTTTCTTAAAAGAAATCTACAGCCCCAAATAGTTTCATTAGCAAATGATACCAAAAATTTAAAGAAGCAATAACATGAACTCTACACAGTCTTCTGGAAAATCAAAGAGAAAGGAATGTTTCCTAACTCATTTTATGATAATAAGTATTTAGGGAGCTCGGGATTTAGCTCAGCAACAAAAGCACCTGCCTGATAATAAGTATTCTAAAATCAGATTTTAAAGTACAGGAACAGAGATGTCCCTCATCAATCAAGGAGCCGATAGCCCCCATGAACACATACGCAAAGTAATAACAAACAATACAATAATAATAAAACAAATTATACACAATGATCAAATGGGATTTATCCTGGGAATGCAATACTTAAAAAGCAAAAAATATAATCTGCATCAGAATCATTTCAGCTGATGCAAAAACAAAAACAAAAAACCGATACAATTCCAGATTAAGCACTCAATAAGGAATAGAAAAGAACTCTTAACCTGATAAAGCGCACTGCTGCGGTTTAGATACAGTTTAAGTATGTTTCCAAGTGTTCACGAATTGGAAGTTTGATCCTCAGCGTGGTTCTGTTAACAGGTGAGACCTTTTAAGAAGTGGGGCTTAGTGGGAGATCCTGCAGTCAAAGAGGCGTACCCTCAAAAGGGATTGTGGGGCCCCAGAGTCTCCCTTCCAGCTTGGCGATGTGATCTTTTGCTCTCACAAGCGTTCCTGTCTTGATGCCCTTAGCTCCTCACCAGAGGCTGAACCAGTGAAAGAAACCAAACAGAATAAAGCACACTGCTTGATTGCTATTATATGAAGTTTAAGAACCGGCAAAAGTAACTCATAGTAACAGAAGTTCCAATGTTACCTCTGAGGTGATAGTTATTGATCAGCAAGGAGCAGATGGAAACTTTGGGGTAATTGAAATGTCCTGTATATTGTTCTGGGGGCTTACTTGTGCATACTTAGAAGTTCAGCCAGCTGTCTTAAGATTCGTGCAGTTTACTGAGTGTAAATTGTACCTCAGAAAAAATAATGATGAACGAAGGGGAAAAAAAATAAACGGAAAGACAAAGGGAGAAAGGGAATGAAGTGAGGAAGAAATGAACATGAGCACAGCAGTCGGGGGCTCCTCAAATGCTGCACCGCTACCAGGCATAAAGCTCATCCGCCGTGTAAACGGGGAGACAGGTTGGCTGACGTGTTCGGCGCCACAGAGCGGATAAGTGAGGCTAAGACCCAGGTGTGCAGGATGGCAAAACTGTTGTTTCTCCAAGCCACCTCCCCCGAGAAATGTCTGCCATTCCAAATTGGTCTCTTCCTCTAGGAACTGGCGTATCTATCTCCATCGCCCTTAGGTAAGCATGGGTCCTTCGTGTCCCTCTCCTTATGGAGAGCCTGCCTTCTGAGCAGAAATGCGTTTATTCATTCTCAGGCTTCCTCAAAGGCTTAGGGCTGGCTAAAATGTTCCTGTGGGACAGGTCACCCCTGGAAACGCGGTTGCGGTCGGCTCTTTGAGCCGGCCCTGTGGTTACACAAGCCCGCCAGTTGCGAATGGCGCTTTTTTCTCAAGAGGAAACGAGTTGGGAGGATGAGTTATGTTTAATCGGAGGCCAGCCGCATCCGCGTTACTCAGAAATTCAATGTTTTATATTTGAAGTAGCGGTTGACTTCCGGGTTTGCGTGGGGCGGAAGCAGTGGGTGGTGGGCAGCCGCGCCTCGCCTCGCCTCGCCTCGCCCCGCCCCACAGGTGGCGCGGCTCCGCCCCCTCACCTGCGCGCGCAACCCCACCCCAGCGCTCAGTCTGCGCGCGTGGCGTCCGCCTGCCTGCATTTATACCGCGCTATTTTGGTCGCACACCGTGATTGGCAAGCGGCAGTGACGACTCGTCCGCGCGCCCAGGGGCGGGGCTTCCGGCGGCTCAGTGGAGCGGCTAGCGGAGCTGCTGTGCTATGGGTGTCTGCAGCTAATGCGCAATCTGTCTTATTTTAATAAAAGAGACCGTGTATCCCGAAGGGGCTTGCTAAAAACCAGACTCTTGAGAGATAATTGCCAGATGGCGGAAACACATGGTGCAAACCTTCCCAGGCATGAACCCGAGGCTGCCCGGAAGCGCTTGCCCACCTGTGATCTGCCATCCTTTCCTGGCCGTTTGCTAAGCGGCCATCCAGTCCCTCCGTGCCTCGCGTCAGGTAGTCGCGGGGCCTTCCTTTCTCCACTTGGTTCTGGCACCTCCTGTTCTCTAAAGCCAGAACAAAACACTCGGTAGTCATCTCAAAAGGTCCTCATCTCATCGTGAACAGAGGGAGCGAGCTTGCCCCTCGCTGTGATGATTCTGGTGGTTCATCAATCAGGCAGCATTGCTTCTCTGACGATTTTTAAATTTGAGTAACAGACTGATTTTGAACCCCTAGTTCTGAACTTCTTTGGTGAGAGTTGTTAAAAATCCTTAATCATACTTGAAAAAATAAGCAAGAAGGACCATTGGAAACCTCCACTCCATAATAAATGAGAACCTAGCTTGAGAGAGATTCTGTTAAGCAGTCTGTTGCTCAAAATCACCCCAGGCTGCAAAGCTGGTAAAGGCCTCTGAGATTTCCTGAGCTCAAAACCTTGAAGCTCATTTGCAGTTGGACGCAGAAAAGGAATAACTTTGATAACTGTAAACATCGATAAGATAATTAATATTCTCGCTGGGCGTGGTGGCACAAGCCCGTAATGCCAGCACTTGGGGAGGCTGAGGCAGAAGGATCACTGCAAGCTCAAGACCTGCCTGGCCTAAACAGTGAGTTCAAGGCCAGCCTGCACCCCCACAACAAAACCCTATTTCAAAAACCAAACAAAAGGACCGGTACAGTGCCTCTCTGGCAAGTGCAAGGTCGTGAGTTCAATTCCTGACACCAAAAAACGAAAAAGAATGAACATGCACCAAGTACTTTCTATGTGCCAAGCATTATAAATGCCTAACAGGCATTTAATTTAAACCAATCAGAAAACCAAATTTTAATATCCAATACTATTTTTAATACCCATTTCACAGAAAGGGAAGCAAAGGCCCAGAGTATTTGCATAATTTGAGTGAAGCCATGTGCTAGCATAAGGGCAGTGCCAGGTTGCCTACCCAAAGTTGTCTGACCCATGTGCTTCACTATTGAACTGCAGCTTCGTCTTTGCTTGTCTTATTTAATTGGAAATTCAGTGTTAGGCTAGCACAAAGAAGCTGAGATTGGGAAGACATTTGTCCTGGTGCTGGTTTAAGAAAAGTTTTGATAGAAGAGAGAAATTGCTGTATTCATTGATGTGAAGGCGTAACTGTTTACAAAGTGGTTTCACTGCGATTTACCTGGCTGATTAGGAACCAGGAAGCAAATTGGTTATAAAAATGACTTTCAAACTTTATTTTACATTTTCTTCCAAAAAGCTACCAGAGCCACCTAAAGGAAGTTCCAGATACAGTACAAGGGAAACACTACAGTGGATACTGCCTTGGGGCCAGGCAGGGCAGGGTTTAATCTCAGGCCTCTTTCTGTTTTTGTGTGAATTTCCAAACTTCTCTGGCTCTGTTTCCTTATCTGTAACCTACAAGGATTCAGCCAGCTATGTGAAGTATTTGGATTAGTGAGTGACATAATTAGGTGTTAAAAAATGTTAGTTCTCTTTTATTCCTTCCCCTGAATGATTAAGAGGGGAAAAAAATAAATAAAAGCTAGTCATAACAGTTATAGCTTTATTGTTGCTTTTACAGAAATATATTCATTGTTCTAAGTTTCATAGTCAGGTAGAAATTCACAGTAAAACAGTTTTCATCCATAAATTTCAAAATCCTGTTGACCCAGAAATATTTATTTGGTTTTTGTTTTACAGATTCAAACTGAAGATTCTTTATACAATTTTACTTTTCTCAAACATCTCTTAAAACTTTAACATCATTATTTGAAGATATCAGATTTAATTTATTTTGGGGGGGTTTGTGGGTTTTTTTTTTTTGATTGGTTTTTTGAGACAGGGTCTTGCTCTGTAGTTCAGGCTGGACTTGAAGTCACTATGTAGCCCAGGCAGGCCTTGAATTTTCAGCAATACTCCTGCCTCAGCCTCCTAAGTGCTGAGATTACAGATGTGCACCACCACACCTGGTATCTGTTTTAGTTTTAATTGTGCCTGTCATTTATTTAACATTTACAAAAAATCTACTGGGTATAAGACATCAGGGTTTTTTTGTTTTGTTTTGTTTTTTGGGATTTTTTTGTTTGTTTTGTTTTGTTTTGAGATACACTTTTGCTGTGTAGTTCAGACTGGCCTTAAACTCTCTATGTAACCTAGGCTGGCCTCAAACTCACAGTGATCCTCCCATCTCAGCCTCCCAAGGGCTGGGTTTACAGACATGCACCACCACACCTGGCATCATCAGTTATTTTTTAATAGAACTTTCTGAAACCATTTCAGCAAAATGACTTGGCTCACAAACAGCCATTGGAGAAATAGCGGATATTTATTAAAATGTTTATTTTTATTAGTATATAACAATTACATTTACCAGGGGGAGTTGCTACATGTACATAACACATCTTAATTCTTTTTATGTCTCCTGCTCCTCTCTTCCCTCCCTGCTCCTTCCATCTCTTGATCCCCCTCCTGTTTACAAGAGCTCTATTGCCATTTTTTAAAATTCCTTTTTAACCCCCTTCTCTTCCCTCCTGCCTCTCCCTCCATCTTTTGTTTCCCTTCCCATTTGAAAAAAGTCTCCCTACTCATATTATCTGTCTCTTATTTTGCCCTGTATATTTTGGATTTTACATATGAGAGAAATTATATGCTTGTATGTCTGATTTATTTCACTTAACATTATGGTCTCAAAGTGCATCCATTTATCTATGAATGACTCACGTTTATCGTTTATGGCAGAGTAGTACTCTGCTGTATATAAATACCGTTGTATAAATGGATTTTCTTCATTCATCTGTCAATGGGCATATAGGCTGTTTCCAAGATTTAGCTACTATGACTTGTGCTGCTATAAACATGCATATGCATATATCACTGTAATATGTTATGGTAATAACTTGTTCTTTCTTACTGTACCTAAGCCTCAATTCTGACCTTAGC
>RJWT010041221.1:0-12351 GCA_004365215.1 Cuniculus paca
GGCATACAGAGGGTGGAGATGATTGTGTCTAAAAATGAATTCATTCACTCATAGCTTTTTTTTCCTCCTGTCCATAGAAATACTTTGAAAATGAGTAGGCCAATGAGAGCCCAGGACACGTGTGGGGAAATTCTGGCTCCTGCTTCTACTGCTCCTGAGTAATCCAACTGAATTTACGTTGTCTCCAAAATAATTCTGCTTCTGCTTCCTTGGGAATTCCCCCACACGGAGTTCATAACGTCTTTTTTTGCTATTTATAAGCCTGGAATGGAGTACTTTGGAGAACTTCCTTTGCAAGAGGAAATAGTGACCTTTATACATTCATCGAAAGAAAAGGAAGTGGATGCCACAGCGAGATTTCCTCCATGTGTGCCATCCTACAAGGCTAGGAATTTCCCATCTTTGGTGTGACCTCAGTAGAGTCCCTGGAGAGATGCTGGCAGTGGCTCTGTGTGTGTCTTGGGACATAGCTCCATCTCCCCTTCTCTTTCCCCCCACTTCTACTCTCAGGAGTGCTTAGAATCCATTTCCTACAATCGGGAATGAATGAGAAAGATTCATCAACAAGAAGTTTATGGTCCCCACCTGAGCCTGTTTCCCAGACATTCCAAGGATCATCAGCCCCTTGGCCTCCCTCTTTGATGAAGAAACCTTTTACCTGGCCAACAAAAAGGTCCTCCCTTGACTTCAACTGCTCGTCATGAGCAGGAGTGCTCCAGTTCCTGGAACTCAGCGGTTCATCATTGACTGTCTTGACTCCCCTCTCTCTCTTCCCTGCTAGGAAGGCCCATCTCTAACCAGTGGCAGAGATAACTCCACTGACTTCATATTACCCTGACTGAGCTGTTACATTTCTTTTATCTGTATGAGGCATCGCCCTTGCCCATGAGCTGGCTCACTGCTCTCCAGAGAAGTTTCCCAAGGCAGCAGCTACAATTGAAAGAGAAGGTGGGAGTGAGGGTAGGAGCTATTTGATACTGAACAACAAATGGAAACAATATATTGGGCAATCCAAACTCAGTGAAGTGTAAATCAGGTATAGTGTCTTTTTTTCTTAGTAATGACCTTCACATGTACACTCTCAGGCTTTTCAAACATCTTAGACCAATATAGTACATTCTGATAAATAACCTTAATATATGAACTAACTTGGATTTCAGCATATTGCAGATATGCACTCTTGCACCTTATGCTGCTTCTTCCCCCCCCCAAATCCCATTAAAATGACATTAAAGGAATTGTTTTTAACCCACAAGGATGCAAGATAGCAACAGGGAGACAAGAGAAATTAATTATTTTCATCTTTCAGGCAACTCCCTGGCATTCACTGTACTGAGTTGACATTCACAACAACTGCAGAGCTCCCAGTCTCACACTAGAGGAGAGAGAGAGAGAGAGAGAGAGAGAGAGAGAGAGAGAGACGTTCCATGCAACAGGAAACAAGAAAAAAGCAGGGGTAGCTTGCCCATCAACTGCAGAATGGTTAAGAAAGATACAGTATTTTTATACAATGGAAAGTTACTCAGAGAAGAAAGAAAGAAAGAAAGAAAGAAAGAAAGAAAGAAAGAAAGAAAGAAAGAAAGAAAGAAAGAAAAAGAAAGATAACCTCAAGGCTCTTGTAGGTAAATACATGTAACTTGAGATCATGCTCATAGGTGAAATGGTTCAGACTCACATGGGTGAACATCGTGTTGTCTCCTTATTATAAAAAACTAAAGGAGTTAGTGTGATCCAAAATATACAATAGATATTGTGAAAATGATAGGGGAGGAAACATCTAAAAAAGGAGGGAAGGTAGTAACCACTGTTAATTTCCTGTTATCTTGTTTTGAACCCCTGTATCATTTTCATTGTTTTGTTTGATTTGGTTTTATTTTGTCTTGTTTTGTTTGATTTTATTATATCTGATGGTATGGCTGGCTATTTTGAAGATAACGAGGTATATTATGACAACCATTGTCGATTTCCTATAATCTTGTTTTGAAGTCTTGTATTGCTTTCATTGTTCTGTTCTGATTGACTTTACTCTGTTTTATTTTGTTTGGTTTTATTATCTATAAAATAAAATAAAATAAAATAAAATAAAATAAAATAAAATAAAATTGTTGTCAGTGATATAAGGAAATTCTCACTTGTTGCTAATTGGTTCAATATTTTTGGAGAATAGTATATAACAATTTTAACAGTTTCATGAAAATTAAAATAATGTTAGTAGAGAAAAAAAATAAATGAGTAGATTCCCATCCTACCTTTTTCCATGCTAGCAGAAGACAGGAAGTTTATTATGTAAAGAGTAGAAAATAAATCATCCTTGGACTGGGAGACACCAACTGTATTTTAAGGTAGGAGAAAAGTACTGAAAGCAGGAAGATTAGCAAAGTAGATAACATGATGTTGGGAATCCCAGCCCTTCTCCCTGATACCAAGTGCAGGAGGCTGGTTGCCAGCCCCTATCCTTCAGGCAGGAGATTAAAATAACCTTCTGGGAACCAGGCCAATACTACCATCAGGGACTCCCCAACACAATGGCCTTACCAGGACATAAAATAATGACCCTTGAACTAGGCATAATGGCATATATCTGTAATCCCAGCAGTCAGGAAGCTGAGGCAGGAGAATTACCACAAGTTGTAGGACTGCCTGGACTACACAGAGAGTTCAAAGTCAGCCTAATATAGCTACACTTTGTCTCAAAAAAAAAAAAAGACATAGCCAATAAGCTTAACCCACATACTCAGATATTCCAATGATTTTCAGGTTACCATTCTCAAAAGTCTAAGATCACTAAACATCTGCAGAAGATTTCTAGCAAGAAGGAAAGCAAAAAAAAACTTTAAAAAGCAGGGAGGAAAAAAAGTCTATCCAAAGAAAACTTTAAAACTAAACAAATGAAACTATTGTGAGGCTAAGTACTGTGGTGCACATCTGTATTTCCAGCTACTCAGGAAGCTGAGGCAAGAGAATCACTTGGACACAGGAATTTCAGACCAGCCTGACAACATAGGGAGACCCTGTCTCAAAAATAAAGAAAAAAAAAACAGAAACTATTATGAATATAGCCAGTACATTAAGTATATAAACATCTCATTATGTAATTATATAAGTCTCAATTCATAATTAACATATTAATATATTTTGTACTTATAAGATAGTAGAACTGTGAAACAATAAAAACTATAGGGGAAAAGGCAAGAGGAACATTCAGAAAACAAAGTACAAGATATGACAAGAGAAATGAAAACTCAAAAGGAGTTGAGAGGGCAAACTAAGTAAAACTACTAGAAAGAAAAGCAAAAGGATAAAGACTTAGAAAATAGAACTGAATTGATAAGAACGTTAGAGGTAAGAGAAAAAACAGAGAATGTGAAACAATTTTCAAATCTTGAAGAACACAGCTATTTCCAGATTAAGTAACCCATTGAGTGCCTGCCATAATGAATGAAAAAACAAAGACCTACACTGTGAAATTTCAAAATACCAGTGATAAAGACACAAACCACAACATTCTAGACAGAAAACAGCAGTCCCATGAAAACAATCAGACATTCAAATGGTTTCAGACTTCACAAAAATACTGGAAGCTAGAAAGAAATGGAACAATGGCTTCAAAATCATGTAGGAAAATTAACTGCATCCTAGATTTCCAGACCCAGCCAAACTATCAACCAAATGTGAGGATAGAATAAAAACATTGTCAGACATGCAAGTTGCTAAAGAAAATTTTGTTTCTTATACATCTTTTTCAAAGAAGTCACTGAAGAGAGAAAAGCAATGCAGAAGAAAGCATAGGAAACAAGAAGAACTAAGGCTGGAGAACAGGGAAGGGAATTCTCATGCTGAAGGAAAATCCCAGGATAAAGCTGGGCACAGCAACAAAGAGAGACCATCCAAACTGGAACAGGTCAGAAAGTTCTAGAAAACTTTTCTTTTCCTAAGATAGAAGGAAGTTGCCTAATATATCTGAATATCTTAAGAAGGAATTAAAACAACTAGTGGAAAATTTAAAATAAAATTAATGCTACAGATGGCCTTACTGTGCAGCTAATCAAGCTAAACTTTCAGGACCCTTCACTGAAAAAAGCTTTTCTAAGGTCTTCTACCTAATTTTATGTTTATAGTTACACTTTTCTTTAAGAGAGCCACCAGCAAGGGCCAGGGATTAAGCTCAGTGGCATTAGCGCCTGCCTGGCAAGCACAAGGTCGTAAGTTCATTCCCCAGTGCAGAAAAAAAAAGAGAGAACCACCAATATAAATTATAACCAACCCTAGTGATAAATACACAGAAAACTAACCAATTAAAAAGAGAGGAAATAAAACGTTAAACTGGAAAGGAAGAACAGCTAAATGGTTACTAAATGGTTTGTGTCTGAATAGCGTTTGCATACCCATATTGATAAAAACACTGATTGTTGATCTAAGAGTATAACCACATTAGGAGGACAAGAAAGTGCAAAAGGTAGATGTCTAATGGATATTGGGGCAAAAAAAAAAGAATTCAAATTCTCAATTTCAAAAGAAAGAAGATAATCATTCAAGCCTAAAATTTAAATTCAAGAAGTAATAATACAAGCGTATCATTAATGACAAGCTGGGCATGGTGGCACACCCCTACAATCCCAGCACTGGAGAGGATGAGACTGGAAGATCGCTGTGAAGTCAAGGCTAGCCTGGGCTACATAGTGAATTCAAGGCCAGTGTGGAGTACATAGTGAGACCCTATGTCAAAAGAAAGAAAGAAAGAAAGAAAGAAAGAAAGAAAGAAAGAAAGAAAGAAAGAGAGAGAGAGAGAGAGAGAGAGAGAGAGAGAGAGAGAGAGAAAGAAAGAAAGAAAGAAAGAAAGAAAGAAAGAAAGAAAGAAAGAGAGAGAAAGGCTAGGTATGGAGGTACACACCTGTAATCCCAGCTACTCAGAAGGCTGAGGCAAGAAGATCACAAGTTTGAGATCTCCAGGGCAACTTATCAAAGCCCTATTTCAAAATAAAATATAAAAAGGGCTGAGGATGTAGCTCAGTAGTAGAACACTCCTGGGTTGAGTCCACAGTACCACAACAAAAGAAAAAACAAAAAGTAGGATTAAACATCAAATAGGAAGGCAGAGATTGGAGAAGGAGAGCGTTTGGTATTTTTAGAAAAATCTTAGAGGGCTGGGGATCTAGTTCAGTGGCATAAGTGCCTGCCTGGCAAGTGCGAGGTCATGAGTTCAATCCCCGGTTCTGCAAAAAAAGAAAAAAAAAAAAACTGAAAGAAAAAATCTTAGAAACTCTTTACATGCAGAACTTTGTTGTTGTTTTTTTTTTAACCAGAAAATATAAAGTATCTTGAACTGAATTTTAAAAGGAGGCTAAAAAGGGTCTCGTTTCAGTAAGGAAAACACACTTACAGTTCAGTTCACGGGTCCAAATTGAAACTTCAGTCTCGCATGTGACCATTACACCAATTCCTTACTCTGAAAAGTAGCAACTAGGGGGAGGAGGGAGAAGTACACATTAACCCATTGACCTCTGTGTGTGTGCGTGTGTATGTGTGTGTACATGTGTGAGCACACGCGTGTGTTATATGAGACAGAGAAATGGAGATGCAAATGTGACAAAAGTTTGAAAAGCTTTTAAAGGCTTAAGAAGGCAAGTTTGCTGTTCTTTTATCTTGTCTGCGTGCTTGTAAAATGTCAGCATGAGAACCGGGGAAAGGAGAAAGAGGAACCTCAACCCCACATTCCTTTCACAGTCCCTGTGAGGCCCAGCCTGGCCCTCTTTCTTCACCTCCTTCCTCCGTTTCTTGTTCTACCTTCCTCCTCTAACCTAGCGCCCAGGAGGAGGTGCCGGGAAGTGGGAAAAGACTTCCCTATGTGTTGTTTGCAGGTGAGACCACCAGCCAGGCCAAGCCCTGCCCCACAGGGTGGATATGCCTGCCTGAGACCTCAGTCTCCTCCTCGTCCGTACTGGGACCCGAGGCTCAGGCCTGCCAAGTGATTAGTGGGGCAGGCAGCTGGCAGTCATGCATTGGTGTGAGCAGATGTGCTGTGGGAAGGACAGACTGTGGAGCGATGGCCCCGAGGAACAGCTTGGCATCCTTCTTTAGCAGGAAAGATGGATCACAGAGAAAGGGGTGTGGAGGAGTTAGTCTCTCTAAAGACTCTGTGCGCTGTGAAAGAATGTGTGTTCTTCCCCCTCCTGCATGGATGCAGAAGAGCCTGGTGCCTTGATACACACAGGTGCTCAGAGGGCAGCCCGCCTCTAGAGTGGATGCCCTGGTCACCATCAGCAGGGCCAGGCCCGGGGCCCCCGTAAGACTAACAGGCAGGGCAGGCTAGGGAGGGCTGGAGCTGCTGGATCCATTTACAGGTCACATACTCTGGGCCCCAAGATGTGCCAGGAAGGGCTTGCAGGCAGCCAAAGAAAACAGTACTATTATCACTATATATCCTTTATAATCACACAGCTGTGAGGCCCAGGGAGGTCTTTTGTTTTTATTTTTTTCTAGTTATTCTAGATGTATTCATTTAACAGCTTCTTTGAGATAAAACTAACACACACACACACAAAAGTACAAACTTAAAGTGTACAATTTGATGATTTGACAAAGGTACAAGGTGTGATTGAAAAATGTGGTGATGTCAAATTTTTTAAATTTTATTATAGTAAAAGACATATTGCTACTAACCCCCACCCCACCCTCAAAATCCTCCCCCTCACTTCAAACACACATCCTATCATTCTTGTCACTTTCTGAAGCAGTTCGGGAAATTCTCTTTCATGAGTATCTTTAGTTGTGTGGTGCCTATCTAGATATCCTGATTTGATTCAAAACATTTTCCTTTCAGGGTCATTTTTCCTTTAGAGAAGAGCTGGAAGTCACATGGTACCAGATCTAGTGAGTAAGGTGAATGAGGATACACTGTGATGTTTTTACAAGCCTGCCTTTCTGTTGGATGGCACTCAGCAGCAGCAGTCATCACATTTTTGATCACACCTCCTAAAGACACTCACAAGAGAGGACTTCCAGAACTGCTTCAGAAACTGGCAAGAACAATGGGATAAGTATGCTTGAAGTATTTTGAGGTGGACTGATGACAGTGTCTTTCACTGTAACAAAATATTTCATTGAAACATTCGCTGTATATTTTGATCATTCCCGTATATACCAGTAAAACCATCACCACGATCAAAATAACAACTATGTCTGTTACTCCCAGAAGTTTTCTCCTGCCTTTGGGAATCTTCCCTCTCCATTCTCTGTCCCTCAGTACCAGGCAATCACTGATACAGTCTGCCTCTGTGAATTTTGTTCTGGTTTATATCAAGGAGTTCCCCTAAAGTTTCAAGTGCTCACAGGTGGGGCTTTTAGGAGGCAATTGAGTCACGGGGGTGTGATATTTACCAGTGGATTAGTTCATTGATGAGTTTATAGTTGAATGTGATGTTGGGAGTAGAAGCCTGGTTGGAGGAAAGGGGTGACTGGGGCAAGGCCTGAAAAAGCCTGTCTCCTTCCCTTCTCCCTTGATCCGTGTTTCTCCGCTTCCTGACACTATTCCATGAACTGTTCCTCCTCTGATAGGCCCCTCTGCCATGCCAACCTGCCTTGGATTCAGGTCACTGTGGGCTGAAACCTCTACAAACTGTGAGCCAAAATAAATCTTGCCTCCTTGGAGTTATGGGTGCCAGGTGTTATATCTCGGCAAGGAGAAAAATAATTAAGACAATTTGCTATGATTGTATATAAGTGAAATCACATGATGTGTGTACTCTTTCATGTCTGGATTCTTCCAGCATAATTACTTAGAGATTCATCCATATTCTTTTGTGTATGACTAGCTCGTTCCTTTTAATGCTGAATAGTATTCTACCATCCTCTAAGCTGGACCACAATTTTTTTTTATCTATTCACCTGTCAGTGACCTAGGGTTGTTTCTATTTTGGGGGATAACAAATAACATTGCTAAGCACATTCCTATAGAGACCTTTCCATAAACATATGCTTTCATTTTTGTTCAGTCAGTAAAGACTGGGAGTGGAAGGTCTGGGTCATATGCTAGATATTTGTTTAGTGGGTTTTTTTTTAAGAACTGTCAAATTATTTTCCAAAGTAGTTGTAGCATTTAATATTCCCATCAGCAATGTACATAAGTTCTAGTTTCTCCTGATCCACATCAACACTCAGTGTGGTCAGACTTTTTTATTTTAGATTCACTAGTAGGTGTGTAATGACACACCGAGAGGCTTGAGTTACATTCATAGCATGTGTGACATTCACAACTGTGTCAAGCACAGAGCAAATACGTGTTGCTGGATTGATCTGTCTTTCATGGTAAATGCAATTATTTAAAAACTGGTAATTCCACTGGGGTAAAGTAAGCCATGACACTACAGACATGGACACAAAGGCAGACAGTAAGGTACAGAGACACAGCAGGGGATTGACAAGCAAGTGACTTGACCACCTGTTCTGGCCCTTCATCTAGTAAAATATTAATTTAGTTAATAGGCTACTCATTAACCCCCTGAGGCTCAATTTTCTTATCTAATAGAACAATGAGATATTTAATTTGTCAAAATTACATAGATCGGTGACATTTCTACAAGAAATTCCAAATATGTTAAGGAGTGTATCAGACACTC
Source organism: Cuniculus paca (assembly GCA_004365215.1). Lineage (NCBI taxonomy): Eukaryota > Metazoa > Chordata > Mammalia > Rodentia > Cuniculidae > Cuniculus > Cuniculus paca. Next base: position 8,616 of record RJWT010041221.1, read on the forward strand.
AGGAAGCAAACTTGAATATTATCAAGTCTTTATTTTTTTTTATCCAGAAATTCACATTCCAGATGATAGAAAACTCCCATCTGTATGACTGCAAAGCCTAGGTTCCTCATTCCCACAGGTACAATAACCCTCAGGGTCACATATGTGTTAATCCTGTTCCCCAAATTATATAGAGTTACAGTTTCATAATTTCCTTAATCCTTGAGCTAATCCTTAACTTAAATGGTTTGACCTGGCCTTGCTGCTGGAGACAAAATTGAGAACTTCAAGGAAGAAAAATGTGGTTCACTGTGAGAATCAACTCTGCCTTAATGGGGAGTAACTAAAACCCATGCCTTGGGAAGTAGAAAGAGCGTCCCCAAGCTATCCTGCACAGGCAGAGTATTCAGGATCTGCCATGTCTCCTGAAGCCTGCGGGCAAACAGCACCTCCTCTAAGAAAAGCAACCAATCCCATGTTTAAGAAACAAGCTGTGGAGAAGACTCGAGGGGCACAAAAGAGATGCCACCAAATTTCCCAGGGCTCTCTTGAGATCTCGGACTTTTTGTGCATCTTCAAGGACAACCCTAAAGGAAACAGATGAGACTCACAGAGGACCTAACAGATACTGGTGCACCAGAGGGAAGAACATTCTAGAAACAGCTACCACGATGCAGAGTGGGCTTTTCCCCAATATTACAAGTGCCCCAGCTTTTGAGTCAACCCCACCTTCACAGGAAGGTAGTAGAAGTTACTGATTCCTTCTCTGAGGAAGAAGTTGGAGTTGGACAATGGCTCCATAATTCTAAAATGCAACCACTATAGGCACACATACTAGCAATTTTTTGAACCCTTAGTTTAAAGACATTGAGAGAAGGTAGAGTCAGATCAAAGTATGGTGAGTCTTCTAAATTTAACATGCAGCTGGAGATGCAGTTCAGTGGTGGAGTGCTTGCCTAGTAAACACAAGTCTCTGAGTTTAATCTCTGGTACTGCAATAAGAATTAAGTAAATAAATTTAACATTTAGACTTTCATTTGTTATCAGTAAGGAACTCCTCAGTGTTTAAACAGAGCAATAATGTTTAAAAGGAAGATGTTTAAACAATCTGTAAACAGAAAATTCTGGCAGGGATGAACACAATAGATTAGCACAGGGAGTGAGTGAAAGCCAAGGGGTTATCCAGTGCTCCAAGCCTGGGCTTGGAAAGTTGCAGTGGGACCACCCAACCAGTGGCAAGAATGGGCCCAAGGAGGGCAGAAAGAGTGGATTCAAGGGACACCTGGGCAACAGAAGAGCAGAAGAAGACCCTAGGATGACATAAAGATCTTGAGTCTAGACAACAGAAACAGAGAAGTTGGGAGGAAAATGATGATTTTGCTCTGGACAGTATATGTCACCTTATAAGACAGGCTTAATCAAATACTGCAAGTAATCGTTTCCCAAATTGCCCCATAAGTTAGTTCTGCTTTGTCTGCAGGTTCTGGGAATTTCTATGGAACTGAACTGGTGGTCTTACAGAGGATGGAAAGAGTTCATAGAACCAAAGAGGACAGAGGGGAAGTGACGCATTCACTGTCCCTCTGAAGAAGGAAGTTGGGCCTTCAGTCTCTCCATCTTTGGTTTCCTCAAAGGTTACCTGAAAGGTAGTGGATTATATTTCAACGTAAGCATTCCAGAATCTCAAACCAGACAGGGAAAGTGTACATTAACTGCTGAGTGATGTTTGGGGGGAAAAATTTTTTTCACTTTAAAAGTTATATCCTCTTCCTCATGCCAAATTCAATTAAAATTAAATTCCAAAAAAATAAATTCATTGACTCTAACTCAATTTTTGGCTAGTCACATTTGACATTCCCTGCAGAGAAGCCTGTCTCATTCCACTCTTTGTCTCTCAGGAAAGCCACAGTGCCTTTGAGGAATTCTGCATAGTACAGAATGGCATCTTGGGGACATCACTAAGACCCCATGAAAGGAAGAGTGCACAAAGGGAAAGTTATGATCATATTTTTCCCATGGATGTTCATTTCCAAAATTTGTAGCCAGACAGATTGGAGTTTTCTGTCATCTGGAATGTGAATTTCCTGGTTAAAAAATAAATAAATAAAGACTTGGTAATATTCAAGTTTGCTTCCTGAGTGTCTCATATTGCTGATTCCAAATATGTTAAGGAGTATATCAGACACTCCAAAATTTGTCCAGACTTCACGTCCCAGAAACCTAAATTTCCTTTTCTTGAGGGTAGTGTAGGGCCCAGATGGCCCTTTGCATGTACTTAGCTTTCTAGAGAACAAGGCTGAGTCATGATCAGTTGGAAGATGTGGCAAAATGGTCATTTCCTTCTAATTTATCAGCAACTATTGTATATTTCTGTACTAGAAAAGCAACTTAATTCCATTTATACTCAGAGTAACAAATCAAAATGTGCCTTTGAAGTAACGAAGAAGCAAAGTAGAATTTAGCATGTGTCCATTTGTGGCTTCACCATACCTAGAGAGAAATATTCTACAAAAGTATGAAGAATGAGTCAAGGAACCAAACAGTAGGCAACCCCAGTATCTCAGAAGCACAGGGGGACCATGAGGTAAAGTACAGTCATCTTCAGGATAGTCATGAAGTCTAGAATAGACAAGCTAGGGCTAGAAGACTACCAGCAATCATCCAGTCCAATCTTCTCCCTCTATCCATAAAGGAACTGTATGGGAATTGCTTAAGGTCACATGGATGATTAGAATCAGAGCCAAAGTGAAAATCTAAATCTCTTACCTCTGCAGGCACCTTGTCTGCTGCACTTGCCAATCCCTGCCCTGTATCCCAATTGCTCCAATCAGGGTCCCATCTTCACCTAAAGGTAGGAGTGGGCACCAAAAAATAGAAGGAGGAAGCCACAACTGGGCATAAGACTTTTTGTTCACTATGTAAATGCATGCACACAAAAAAAATCTACTTCACCTTAGATGAAATGCTTATATTTACTTTTACGAAAATGCTTTGAAGTAGACTGAAAATCAAAAGGGAGAAAACAATTGTTCCATGTGACAGAAGACCAGAAAAATGCAAGGATAATTAGCCCAGCAACTGCAGAATGGATAAGAAAGATATGGCATTTTCATACAATGGAAAGCAACCCAGCTACAAAGTAGGATAATCTTGAGGTTCTCTGACAGCAACTAGAGATCATGTTCATGAGTGAAACAGTTTGAACTCATACAGGTGAAAACTAGTATAAAAAAACAGGAGTTAGTGGAATGCAAAAACACAATAGCTATTATAAAAATGATAAGGGAGGAAACACCTAGGAGGAGAAGGTGGTAACCAATGTTAATTTCTTATTCTCTTGTCTTGAACTCTTGTAATGTTTTCACAATTTTGTTAGGTTTGGTTCTGTTCTGTCTTGTTTTGTTAGATTTTATGGTGTCAGATGGTATGGGCAGCTAGTTTGAACATAATGGGTTGTATTATGGTAATCATGGTTGGTTTCCTATTTTTTCGTTCTGTAGTTCTATAATGCTTTCATTCTTCTGTTTAATTGGTTTTACTCTGTTTAGTTTTGTTTGATTTTATTATATGTGATGGTATGAACAGCTATTTTGAAGAAAAAGAGACATTATAGTGACCATTGTCCATTTTCTGTTATCTGGTTTTGAAGTCCTGTAATGCTTTCAATCTTTTGTTTTGATTGGTTTTAGTCTGTTTTCTTATTATTTGATTTCACTGTGTATGAGAGTATGGACAGCTATTTTGAAGAGAACAAGAG
>RJWT010041222.1:0-12357 GCA_004365215.1 Cuniculus paca
TTTACTGGGATTTACCTTATCAGTTACAAGTTACACGCGGGGCTTACACTCCGCGGGGGACAACCTCTATGCGTCCGTCAGGCACGGCTCTAAGCGTGTTCTCCCGCCTATGTGCCTGCGTGACGACCCTTTATACAAAGACTTTACCCAATAGTCATGAGCCACGTATACACTTGTTATTGGCTAGCGGCGCTGTCAAACAAATACATCACACGCGGAAGCAGGATGCGGTCGCCATCTTGGCTTACTCGATGGGAGGGGGGAAATCTGGCGCAGGCTTTGCTCGCCCTGCTAGGCCGAACCCGGAAGATGGCTCCTAACAAACAGGGCCTTGGATCCTGTTTTATTGTGAGCCTTAGGCCAGGTCCCACCCCTGGAGTTCTGTGACTCTCACAGGAACCTTCTGCAGCCACTATCATCAGCCTGTGAGACAATTATGACAAGAAGGATTTCCAAGTGGGGCCCAGAATGCAGAGAATGCAGGAAATCCAGCTTGGATCCAGTTGTGGTAGGAGGCACTGCGGTCTTCAGCATTTGCGTACTTCTCTTTTGGGGTGCAGTGGGAGGGAGGGTGACTTCTGATGACTGAGCACCTCCTCGGTTCCTCGTGACTGCTCCTTAAGTTAATATCCACATCAACAGCGCAGGGAGGTGAGTGTCACGTTCCCACTTTTCGGGGAATCCTGGGTTCCGGGGAGGGGCTCTCAACCCCTACCCCCCAGGACCAGATCCGGAATTCAGAGTAAGCCTGTGTGACTCCTGAGAGCACTCTTTCAACGCACGCAAACCCGGGGGCTTCGGTTTGCTTCAGGCACCTCCAAACACATGCTCCCCCAAGACTCTGGGAAATGGCTGCAAAAAATTGGATCATGTATAAGACTCAAAGAAGAAGAATGTGAAAAGAAAAAGCAAAAACCCAAAAAACAAAAAAGCAGACCGTAAACTCGACCCTTCCCTGGGTGTTGGTGGCTTCCCTGGAGATTATAAAGAGGCAGAAACTCTTAAACACAGCCCACAGACTTGTTAAGAATGGGCTGGTAAGAGAATGCTAATGAAATGTTATGAGTTTTTTTTTTCTTGTTAAAATCTCATTTCAAATACTTCCCTTCGTCATCCATTTTTTTTATGAGGAACGAAAACAAATGTTTTCCAAAGCTTCAAACCAAAAGCTCTGTGTGGGTTTCTTGTTTTGAGCCAAATATTCCACGTCTTCTCCCAGCTGGGAATTCCCTCCCCTCTCTCTCTTTTGGCCCAAGTCCTCCGTGTCCTGCTGGTCTGAGCGCCTCACCACTGCCCTCAGATGACAGTCCTGTCCCCACTGATGGTCAGAGTCCTGGGTTCACGTTAACCAACCTTGCATTTTTCAATAATTAAAAATTAGTTTTTGTTTTACTACAAACCATACCTAAACACATTTACACTGTAGGATAAGCAATGGATAGGTAGGACTGCAGAGCACAAGGCTGGAGATGTAGCTCAGTGGTAGAGGGTGTCCTTGGTATGGGTGAGGTGCTGGGTTCAATCCTCAGCTAAAGACCAAAACCAGAACAAACACAAAAGAACCAAAAAACAAAAACAAACAAACAAAAGCCAACAAAAAACAACCTTACATTTCCACTCCTTTCTGTAGAGATTATCAGTTTTTTAGAGTTGTTTGTAAAACGAGTTTAGATTTTCTTTTATTAAAGAAGCTTCACATACTTGTAAGTCAAGTGGTTTTAAGAAAGACTCAGAATGAAAAAGAGCAGCCTGCACTCTGAGCCCTGCCCACTCCAGATCTCTCCTCCAAATGGAATTGCTTTCAACTTGTAGTTATTTCTTCTAGCGTTTTTCTTCCTCCTTCTAAATAACATTTTAGGCAAAAAAATCCTTGAGTTTTGGCACTAAATTTTGTCAATGGAGTTCCTACTACAAAGATAAGGATTTGTTATTACACTGCCTGCCCTAAATATCCTCTCATTCCTCTAATTATTCTAATCAGAGTGCCATTTCTTGCTGAACTCCAATTCTGTGTTTATTGTAGCAACCAGGAAAATAGTGTTTGCAGTCATGCCGCATAACATGCTAACTTCGGCTACATTTCCTGACTTGTGTAACCTTTTGTTTTTCCTGGAGTTGGCAAGCGCTGTTGTGTTTTAACTAAAACTGTGGGCCTGCTATTAATTAATCTTGCTCTGTCAGAAATACAGAAATATGCTGGCAAATATGCCTGTACTGGGTGAGCTCCCAGTTCCACCTCTCCCAGGACTCATTTCTTCTGGGGGCCGCTGTGCTTCCACCTTGCGGTTCTCTTTGCCTCCTCCATCATCAAAGATGTCCCTTCTGCTTATCTCCTGGGTCGAATCCCTAATTTATTATGGTTCATGCCTTCCATTCGCTCAGTTTATTTCTTGTCTCTTATAGTAGCTTCCTGAGGCCAGGTGCATGGGAGGTACATTTTTCAAAATCTTGCACGTCTGATACATCTTCACTCTGCCTTTGCACTTCCACATTAGTTTGCTTGAAGGTACAATTGTAGCTCCGGCAACCTTGGAACTATTTCTCTGTAGTTTGACTTACGGCTCTTTGTAGTCTGAATCTTTCTGATTTCCTCCTGCTGTTGACTTTTGGGATATTTTTCTTCTACCCGTGGCTCAGAAACTTCATCATCCTGTACCTTGGTGTGATTTCTTTATTGTTTGTGTTGGGTCCTGGTGAAGACATCTAATCTGGAGACTCAGTCTTCCTGGGTAAGAAAGTACCCTGAACAGCTGATTTGATCATTTGCCTTTTCAGAATTCTTTTTTTAAATTTTATTTTAGAGACAAAAAAGAAAACGCAGAAAAATCAAGAAGCAAACAAGCCTAAAAAACAACAACAGCAAAAGCAAAATGACCACAACAAAAAACCAACAATAGCCATGTAGGTTTTCAAAATAAAATGATAGAAATTTAACAATTGTTGTTATACTGCCCAATGTTATCTTCAAAATAGTTGCTCAGGTTACCAGATACAGGAATAAAATGAAACAGTAAAATGGAACAAAACATTGGATTTCAAAATCAAGAGAGAAGGGATCCCCTACAGCTGCCACAGTGCACACTGCCATCCTCCAAATAGACATCCAGACCACCAGCTCTAGGCCTGCGAAGTCAATCCAACCATGCAAGCATCAAGCTATCCTTGAGTCCTCTGAATCAGCCAGTTGCTTGCTGGGCAGTGGGGGATGCTCTTCTGGTTTCCCAGCCTGTGTACTGGCTGGCTCATGGCAAGGTGTGGTACATCTTCTTGTGGAGTCTGCCTAATCCCTATGGTGGAGCCTGGCTCATGGGAAGGTCCAGAATTCTTATTATGTCCTGAGTTGGATGTTAGGCTGCTTAGACTGATCTTTTAATTTTTTAAAAATCTTGTCAGGCCTGGTGGTGCACAACTGTAATCCCAGCACTCGGGAGACTGAGACAGGAGGATTGTTGTGAATTCGAGACCAGCCTGGGCTACAAAGTGAGCCCAAGGCCAGCCTGAACGGCATAGTGAGACCCTGTCTCAAAAAGACAAGAGCTGGGGATTTGGCTCAGTGGCCTGAGTGCCTGCCTGGCGAGCACAAGGTTGTAAATCTTTTCTCCTATGTTTTAGCCTAGGAGATTTCTTCTATTTTATCTTTCATTCATTCATTCACTCAATTCTTTCAGTTCTAGTCTGAGATTTGTAAAATGGAAGAGCTCTTCTGTATTCTTCAAAGGTCCACTTTTTATAGCATGTTGGTCTTACTTTACAGATTCGAAGCTCTGAGGCTTAGAATTACAGTTTTAAATTTTTTTTCTTGGTGTTTCTTCTTGGTGGAAGACAATGGTGTTGTCTTTCTTTTCTATGGGTTCCTTTTTTTGTTTGTCCGTTTTCTGCCTTCCTTGTTTGTGTTGAGATGTGTTCTTCAAAGCGCTGGTGGTCTTTGCACAAAAAAGCTAACTAGAGTCCCCTGAGTGTGAGCTGGACTACCTGGCCAGGTGAGAAAGCTATGATCAACCCAAATTGCACTGGGGCAGCCCCAACTATAACAAGGGTGGAATTCACCCCCAAGTTACAAGGCTGACTCTTTTGACTAAATTCTAGCCTCCCCCTTTAGGAATCCCTTTATGGATCCATTCCTGAGCTGAGCAAGGTGGCTGAAATCCACAGGGTCCTATCCCAAAGGGAACTGGATCATGAGATAAAGAGTGAGTTCAAAGAAATGAACCCACTTTAATAAGCAAGGGCTGTCTTAGCAAAGTGGGGTAGCCAGGTCAGAACACAGCCACCGACCTACATCTTGGGGGATCACAGTGAGTGTCAGCAGGTAAGCACCCCATGGTACACAGTGCTAAGGGGTCCTTGTGTCCAGAAAGCCTGCCCTGTCTACCATCAGGGCAGAGGTTCTGAGGGGGAGGGGTGGCTCAGGAAAGACCTCTGCCCCCCAGATGTGGCTCCTGGTGGAGTTGGGGTCTCAGACATAAGTGGGACAGGCCTGGGGTGTATTTAGGGGGCTCTTAGGTCTCTTTCCCCCAGGGCATGGGGCTAGAATAGGCTGATTGGAGGCTGAAGGCAGTGGAGATGGTGAGGGTGCTTTCTTGGGGGTCCTGCTGGGCCAGTTTTTTGCATTTCTCTCCTGGGCCCCAAGTTCCCAGAGAAGGACGTTCAGCAGGTACGTGATCAGCCGGTCTGCCAGTCTGTGGGGTCCAAGGAGCCTCAAGCTGTGTAGATGGAGTTTCAGGACGTGGGGTGGGCACTTCTCACTTTCGGATGCCCTACATGACATCAGTGGCTCTCAAACCCCTCTGAGCCTCAGTGTCCTCATCTGTAATGTGGCCTGACTACCTGGGATGAACATTACAAGTTTGATTAGATTAAAATGACAATGGGTAAGGATATGTCTTATAAAAACACTGATGTCAAGTAAACTTCAACTTTCTCGGTCCCATGTGTCCTCACAGTCCCCTGAACAGTACTGTGGTACACTGGTCATTGTTATTTCATCTGTGTGTGTGTGTATGTGTGTGTGTGTGTGTGTGTTACTGAAATTGAACCCAGGACCTTCCCACTGAGCTTCACTAAGCTACAACTCCTGTCCTTTTTACACTCATTTTTAATTTTTTGGTTTTTTTTTTTTTTTTTTTTTGAGACAAGGTCTCACTGCTGTTCAGGCTGACCTCGAACTCACTACGCAGCCCAGACTGGCCTCGAACTCACAGCAACCCTCCTACCTCGGCCTCCTGAGTGCTGGGATTACAGGTGTGTGCCACCATGTACATTTAATTTTGAGACAGGATCTCTATAAGTCACAAAGGTGCCCACTCTGGCCTTGAGCTTACAAACCTTCTGTCTCGGCCTCCCAGAATGCTAGGCATGTGCCACTATGCCCAGTTCACTGTCATTTCTAACTCTTGTCTCCATTTTCAGGATGAAAACTGCTTGCCCATAGGTTGACTAAGTTCTCCACTATGTTGAATTCTCAGTTTTTACAGTGCCTGATACATAGGTCCTTAATCAATACTAGCTACATGCATATTCTGTTATTAATACGATATTGCAAGAGATAGAATCAAAATACCTCTCACCTTATAAACAGAGCATCTTATACTGGAGTTTGTCTTCTAGTATATCTCCAGGGACTGTTTGCCAGTCTCTGATGCTCTGTGTCTCTGTCTCTGTCTTTTCCATAACATTTTTATGCCCAGGCCTGGCCATGGTCCCAGACTCTGGGTCCAGGACCTTCTGGAGCCCCTAAGTGAGGCTCTGTGTGACCCAGGGCCAGTCTCAGTGTTGGACTGAAGCCACTGCAGACTGACCGTGAGGAGCCAGCCTCCTGGTCCGGAGAGAGAAACCCGAACAATACGCATGCTTTGGCAGGAGCCCCCCTACTTTCTATCGAGCTGTTTTAAAGGAAAAGCTTTCTTTTTTTTCTTCCTTTCTTTTTTTGCATGCAGATTATCTGAGAGCTGCTTGGCACTTGGGAATTTTCCACTGGCGCGAGCTGAGCCTATTGGTGCCAAGAAAGGAGAGAAGAAAATCAGACAAAAAGGGTCCCGTTCTCCCGCCAATCTCAATTTGGGAGACTTTTTCCATCCTTGGGGCCATTTGTGAGAAATTAAGCTTCGAGGCCTTCTAGGGAAAATCTTTGGAGTTTTTATTCTCCAGTGTGGAAATTCTGCACATTTGAATATTAAGTGGTGACTTGAGAAGGGAGTGCGGCAGCCAGGCTAGAAATGTTGTGTGCCCTTTTTTCCTGTTGTCATAGGGAGGCGTGTGGTTTCTGCCGGCGGAAAGGGTGTGGGCGGCTGTGGCTTCACTCAAGCGATCACATCTTGTCCCAAGCCTCAGTTTCCTGCTCTGTAAAAAGAGCTAATGGCACTCGCTTCATAGTTATTGCAAGGGGCTTTGTGTGTGCATTTTATAAATGAAGAACTTACCTGCACAATCATATCTGAAAGGCTCTTCTGTTATCAGCTCAGTGAAAAAGGCTGGGTCCTCCCCTGGGGAGCCAGGCAGGGTGGAGCTGACTCCAGTGCTCACCCAAGACAGGTGTGTGTGGCAGGGTGGACTTGCGGGCCATCAGTGCTGAGATGATGGGCAGAAGTAGCTTAGAAGCCAAGATAGCCGGGTCTCATGGCGTGATGCTGTTCCATGTTTTTCTCCATATTGATTTGAAAACAAAACAAACAAAACCACAGCAACTTGGAGTTCTGTTTCAATTGTGCTGCAGGAGTCGAAGGGGAGAAGCTTTGTAAAGAGAATGAAAACATGGGAGCTCTGAGCAGGCTGACAACTTGCCCTTCTGACAGATGTTTCTTCCTGCTCGTGCTGGGGTTGGGGTGAAATGGGGCCTCAGGGGAATCACCTCAAAATGACCTTCGCTTCCAGAACAATTCCGCTCTGACCCAAACTTGCGGGCTTCTCTGGGTACAGCAAAGTGTCTGCAGTAAACCGAGCCTTCCCTTGTTGGATTAGACCAAACATCTGTTGATCTTCAAGCCTGCTTTCAGGGGGTCTCAGTCTTACTGTCCCAAGGATGATTCGGCCCCTCTCATAGGCTGGTGTTGGAAAGGCGCTTGGTTGTTGGTCCTTCAGCTGGCTCTGAAAGGCTGACTAAGGGAAATGATGCTCCCTTCCACCTCCCTCAGGCCAGAGAGGGGGTCATGGGAACACCACGAGGGCCATAAAGCACAGAATGGGCTCCGTGCAGACCCCCGCAGCCCTCGGTAGGAATTTTCTCTGTTTTGAACTTTAAAGTTAAAGAAATAACACCAAGAACCAACAAACGAGATTCTATCAAATTAAAAAGCATCGACACAGCAAAGGAAACAACCCACTGAGTGCAGAGGCAACCTACACAATGGGGAAGAAATTTGCCAGCTGCACCTCACACAGAGGATTAATATCCAGAATATATAAAGAAGTAAAAAACTGAGACCCCCCCCCCATGAAAGACCCGATAAAAATGGGCAACTGAAATGAATAGATAGTTCTCAGGAGAAGTACAAATTGTCAAGAAATATATGAATAAATGTTCAATGTTCCTATCCATCAGAATAATGTGAATTAAAGCAACACATTTTTCCAATTACTCCAATAAGAATGGCTGTCACCAAGAAATCAAATGATAACAAGTGCTGGCGAGACTGCAGGGCCAAAGGAACCCTTCTACGATGCTGGTGAGAATGTAAACTAGCACAACCACTACGGAGATCAGTATGGAGTTCCTCAAAACACTAAAACAGGAACTTCGTTTGAGTCAGTTATCCCCCTTCTGGGTACCTCCTCCCAAGACTTAAAGACATAATATCCAGGGGTACATGTAGACCCATGTTTATGGCAGCACAATTCACAGTAGCTAAATCTTGGAAGCAGCCTATGTGTCCATCAACAGATGAATGACCAAATAAAATGTGGTGTTTACACACAGCAGAGCACTACTGTGCTGTAAAAAGGATACATTCGAGTCATTTGCAGGAAAAGGATGTGCCTTGAGACCGTAAGGTTAAGTGAAATAAGTTACACACACAATTTAAGTATCACTTGGTTTCTCTTATACAAGAAACCCAAAGCATAAATAAAGAGCGAAACAAAAGACAGAGACAGGAAACAGGGAGATGGACCTTTTGCAAATGTGAAGTGGACCAAGAGATAGAGAGAGGGAAAGGGAATATAAAAAGAGCTAAGAGGTGTCCTGTGTGTGTACCAGCTCCCCACCATGAATTTATTCATTATGCATTGCAAGCGTTTCCTTCTTTATATGAAGGAAACTAGCAGTTTACAACTTATAGAACACAGCACAGGTTTGGCACATGGGGGGCATTTCATGGGGGGCATTTGGTGCAGAGCCTGGAAGAGTGGGCTTTACAGCCAAACTTGCTGGTTTCAGATACAACCAGGAAGTTCTGTGTGACTTGGGAAATGAGTACAAATCCTCTCCACCCCATCCCCTATCTGCAAAGCAAGCGTGGTTTAGAACTTCCTGTACTGGCTGCTCTGAGGACTAAGGGAAGAGTCCTTTTAAAAGCTAGCCCTGGGGTTGCACAGTGCAGTCAGCAGAATTATGAACTCAGAAACATCCATCCTAGTCCCCAGATCCTGTGACTATGTGACATCCTATGACAGGAGAACACAGGTAGCAGGTGAGGTTAAAGATGCCCACCAGCGGCCCTTGAGATGAGCATGTGGTCCTCAGTTATCTCAGGAGCCTACACAAGGGTTCCTAGGCGTGCAAGAAGGAGGAAGAGGAGACAGAAATAGAGACAAGGACATCTTTGGAACCAAAGGTGCTGGGAGCCAAGAAATGTGCAGCCTGGAAAGTTGTAAAGTCAAGGAAACTGATTGTCACCTGCAGCTTCCAGGAAGCAATGCAGCCCTGCCAGCACCTTGCCTTTCGCTTGGATTTCTAACTTACAGGAACCTCCCTTTGTGTGGTTTGAGCTACTAAGCTTGCAGTGTGTCGTAAGAGCAACACAAAGCCAATAAATATATGGTCGGCATTGCTGAAACATGAGCTTATAATTTTCCCTTTACAACAGTAGTTCAGATGGCTCTACTCTCAATTCCTACAAGACAGAATCATTACTCTGCAATGACTGGCACCGCACGAAGCACATAGCACAGATGAATGAATGAACTCATTAATGTGGAACTCTTGGCCAAGGCACTTCAGTTGTGCTCCTAGTGTGGTAGGCTGAATAATGCCTCCCTAGATGTCCATATAGTAATCCTCCACATTTGCGAATATTTTACCTTACAAGCAAAGGGAATTTGCACGTGTGATTAACATAAGTGTCTCAAGACAGTGTGACTGCTAATTTTATATGTCAACTTGATTGGGTTAAGGGTTACCCGGATAGCTGGTAAGCCATGACTTCTGGGTATGTCTATGAGAGCATTTCAGGACAAGCCAATGTTTGACTCAGTGTGGTGCCCATTAGCAAGTGCAGTGGAGGCCCAGGCAGAACAAGAAGGTGGGGGAAGGGCGCTTTTGCTTCTGCTGAAGCTGGGACATCCATCTCATGCCCTGAGATATTTGAGCTCATGATCCCCTGCCATTTGGGCTCCCGGACTCATCAGAAGAACCCCAGATCCCAAGCCCCAGATCTCAGGCCTTTGGCCTCAGCCTGGAAGATATATGGTCACTCCCTCTGGTTCTTAGGGCTTTGGACTTAGACTGTGTTACACTGTGGGCTCTCCTGGTGTCCATCCTGTAGATACCATATAATGGAACTTAGCCTCCATAATAATTGGCACAATAAATTCCTTCTTACATTTCCGTACATATCCTGTTGGATTTGTTTCTTTGGAGAACCTCGACTAACACAGACAGTCCCTGACTTGAAACTGTTCAGCTTAGGATTTTTTGACTTGGCGTTGAAGCAAAAGTGATAGGCCAATCAGTGGAAACTGTACTTTGAACTTAAAATGTGATCTTTCCACAGCTAAGACATGCAGTGTGATCTTCTCCCTCTCCTTTTCCCCATCTCTCATGATGCCAGACAGTGGTCATGAGGTACAGGTCCCCATTGGCCCTGGGATCTCGAGAGGGAAACAACTGACCTGACAGTGGCTGTGCTGCTTGTCTGTGACAGTTGGTAGGCTGGGTGGATGCAATGCATGCTCCATTTCTGGTATTTTCAACTCATGATGAGTTGAAATACATAACCCATCCTAAAGTGAGAAGCATCTGTACCAATAGTTTTCGGCTGCTTTGTCACAACACCACACCTCAAATTTAGTAACTTGAAGGAACACACACATAGCCGGGCACTGTGGTACCTGGCCATAATTCCAGGATTCAGGAGGCTGAGACAGGAGGATATCAAGTTCAAGACCAGTCTAGACAGCTTAGTAACTAGTGAGATCCTGCCTCAAAAAACAAACAAACAAACAAAACTCCCAAAAAACAAAACATTAAACCACAAACATTTAAGTATCCTGTGTTGTCTGGGTGGCCCAATGTAACTGTGAAGGTCTTTATAAAAGGAGAAGAGACAAGACTCAGAGAGTGATGTGATGGTGGGAACAGACGTTTGAGAATGCTACATCCAGAAGGAGAAAAAATGGACAGGAATCAAGGAAGACAGGTGCCATTAGGAGGCTGCAAAAGACAAGGAGAGGGGCTTCCCAGCCTCCAGAGGGAGCCAGCCCCACCACATCTGTACCTTGGCTTCTGCCTCGCAAGACTGACTTCAGAATCCCGACTCCTGGAACAAAGGGAATAGAGTCGTGTTGTTTTAAACCAAGAAGTTTGTTTATTCTGTTGAGGCATTGATAGAGAACCAGGCCAGCTGGGAACAGGAGGCCACTTCGTTTTCACAGGATGAGGATACATCTGGAAGGTGATGTGTTTTTCCACTTTTTGGGGAAAAACGAAGACTGGATTGGTTATGCATGACTGCAGAACAACTCTACCATAACTTGGCAACCTAACTGACTCCCTTGTATTGTCTTATGACTTCTGGACGTCAGGAGTCTGAGTGAGGTGTGACCAGCCCTTGGTTTTGGGTCTCTCAAGGCTGCAATGGAGGTGTGTGCTGGGGCTGGAGGGGTCACCCAAGGGCTGCCTGGGAGGGATCCTCTTCCAAGCTCACAGGGCTTCGCTGTTCCCTGCTGCTGCTGGACCAAGGTTCTTGTTTTCTTTTTGGCTGAAGCTGAAGCTCCTGCTCACACTCCCCTCAGCCAGCATCATCCCACATGGTTCCTGCTGCAAAGAGAATGAGCTGGTGTGAGCCGGGCAGCCACGTGGCTCGCTATGGGATGGCTTACAGCACAGGGGCTGGCTCCTTCACACCTCTCAAGATGGAGCTGCAATCTAGTGGGCCCGGGAGAGTCCCATCCCAAGTCGTAGTCCCCACCCACACTGAGCGGAGGAGTCACACACAGCCTGAAAGTTGACTCATGGGGTCGCCTTAACCAGTGAGATGTGGGGCCGGGAATTGTGTGACTCGAGGGCAGCAAAGTGTTGTGGGACATTTTCTCTTCTAAAATAACAGTGGCAATAGCAGCGGCAGCAGCACTTATTAATGGAACAATTCCTCTTACAAAAGGAAATGGACCAATCAGATAACACCCTGGCACTGCCTGGGAATCTACACCTCTCCTTACCTCTGCCCACTGCTGTTTCATCGAAGAGTCAGTGAGCTCACGGAAGCTCTGGTGACTCGGGGTGCTTTGTCTCCTCTGTCTCTCAGGGCCATGCCTGAGAGGGTCTATGATATGGCAGCTGTCCATTTCTGTCTCACACCTGTAATGAACTGAACCTCTTTAGTCTTAGGGACACCCATGAATAGTAAGTGTGAGCTAGCGAGAGCTGTTGGTGCATGGAGAGTGATATTGGTGACTGTCACCTGTTTGTTCAGCATGCCAGGTCCTTCAGGACTCACCCAATTTCGGGTGTACCTCTCCCATCCAATGGGCAATTGTGCTGGGCACAACTGTTTGCTGTCAGGCTCTGCTGCGTGAAAGGGGCACTTGTGTGTGTGTGCGTGCATGTGCCTGTGTGTGCGTAACCAGGAACTGAACGTAAGGCTTCACTCACATTAGACAAGCACTCTACTACTGATCCCTTTTTATTTTTTATTCAACAGAATGTCTGACTAAATTTCTCAGGCTGGCTTTGAACTTGTGATCCTCCTACCTCAGTCTCTGGAGTAGCTGGGGTTACAGGTGTGTATCCCTGTGCTAGCTTAGTAAGCACTTCTGCAGCATCACAACTCAATGTCTTCAAGTTAGAAATCTCCATCAGGGTCTGAACACATGTTTGCTCTTGTATTCCAAGTGGGCTTTGGTATTCTCCTGCAGCTGCACGGACTTACTCCCTAGGGATCTGCAGTGTGACTCTATTTTTTAGGTTTGCAGATACCCCAAACA
>RJWT010041223.1:0-12358 GCA_004365215.1 Cuniculus paca
TATTCACAAGGCAGACTGACACATCTACTCATTGGAAAGATACTGTTTTTAAGCCCAAGTCAGTATAGTAAAATGATCAGATTTCTCCTCAAAGATTAGCTTTAAATACAACATATAGGTGGAGTCATTCAAGTTATTTAAGAAAACAACAACTATTCCCTTAGGCATTAGGTTTCCTTCTTTGTTTCTTGCCACATGTTTAGCCACACTCATTTTGGGGAAGTTGTATCATGCTTTCACAATTTTCAGTGCCTTTATGCATTCTAGGCCTTCAGAATACATTTTATTCCCTTTGTATATTTGGAAATCTTCTACTAATGCTTCAAATATATGCTCAATTAAAGTCTCCCTTGGGATGTGTTTGCTGAGTTAGCCTCTCCTCTGTTTTCAGAGGCGTGCTATATTATTCTGAAATAGTACCATGCAGTGACGAGAAAATTTGGGATGTATCTAAAAGGTAGAAGTTGATCATTTGTAGTAAAACAGCAATGTGTTTTTTCTTTTTCTGTTGTTTTCTTTTTGACATGAAGTAGGCTACAAGGAGAAGGAATAATAGGTCAGAATATACAAGAACTTGCATGGCAGCTGTAAGATAGAAAATATTTATTTCTTCAATTTGAAGTTTTGGTCCAGACCTATAGAAACAGAAGGAAGAATAAAAACTAACCAAATTTTAAAGGGAACATTTCATTAGGGAAGTTGGCAGAGAATGAAAAAAAATACAAATGCCATTGTGAAGAATATTCCATTAATTTACTGAGTGTGGGGCTGAAGAAGAAATGAAATGTAAGATGACAGTATGGGGTTGAGCCTGAGGAACTAGAAAATGTTTAGTGCATTAAATAAAACATAATCTAAAAGGAACTGTGGGTTTTAGTGAAGAATCTATAATTTACTTTTAAAATTTTAAGATTAATAGGATAATGGAACTAAAAGTAGACTCCTTGGCAGATGGAAGAGGAAGAAAAATGCTGGGCAGAGATGGACGTTTATAGACAGATACCCACGTCCCCTTAGATTTGAAGATGAAAGTTGTAGAAATGGATAAAATCCCTTAGGGATGAAGGATAGACCTACAAGAGAAGAAAGTTTACTAAGGCTGCCGTTTGAGGGCTGTGAGGAAGTGGAAGAGTCAGCAAAAGTGAGAAAACATAGTATCAGAATGTGAAGTGTCTTAGTCATAACAATCCTGTTACATAAGTGGGTTTTGGGTTTTGTTCATATTTTCAGATAAACTGATTTTTGTTTTAAACAGAAATGTTACAGAAGGAATAATGGGATTACCTTTAGAATGGACATGATTTACTGTTTCACTCGGACTATTGCTGTCTATGTGAACTTGGATAACTTTACTATTCTTTCCTATACAATCTGCTAATCCTAATGATATTAATGAAAACACCAACCGCACTTCTGTTGCTTAGATAAGATAATGCCCATAATAGTAACAGTCACTATTTTTAATTTTCAACAATTTTATGTTAGATTGAGACTGATAGATTAATCTACTTATCTTCACAGTATCTGGTAAATGAATCACATGTAGTAAGTGCCAAATACATATCTGTTGTATGCAAGAGAAGGAAAAAATAAGTAACAGAATGGGAATGCCAACTACAATGTAGTTAAATTCATTGACCATTTGAGCACACAATTATCTCATCTCCTGAAGATATTTTATCAATGGCTTGAAGAGACATTCAACTTTCTTAGTTTAACTTACAAACATTTCCCTTTATATCTGGCACTGTTAATAATATTTTTAGTACAGTAGTCCCTGATTCTGATCATTCACATATGGATGGTTCTTCTCATTTGGAGATAAATGTTAACATTACACATTTTAGTTGTCTTATGGATCAAGGATATGGGACTAGTTCAGAATACATGTTGTGAGAAAAAGTGACATTTTGTGGGTATGCAGTGAGACTGGTTCTTGGAATGGATTCAACCTAGCATGACACACAGTACACATATGAAATATACCTCAAATCCCTAAGAGTCTGCAATTTCATTTATTTCTAATGTAAAATTATATGTGTGCATATTCACATTGTACCACATGATCTGATAATAGTGAACATTGTGGAATAGCCAAATCAAACTAATTAATATGTTATTTGTCTCATTTTTTTGTAGTAAGGACACTTCAAGCTTAATTAAAACTTTTCAAATATACAGTACATTGTTACTAACTATAGTTATCATGACGTACAATAACTCTTCTGAATTTCACTTAAGTGAAATAAAATATTCTTTGACCAGTAACTTCTAAATCTTCTGTTGCCCACACCTCAGTACCAATGATCATTTCACTCTATGAATTTGATTTTTTTCAGATTATATATATGAGATCATCAAAAAAATAAAAAATGCAACTAATCTATTATCCAAAAATCCTAAATTTGTTTATTTAAAGGAGAAGTATGAAATCAATATGCCAAAGTCATAGCTGCATTTTCATGTTCATTGTATCATTCCCAATACTCAATATATAGAAACAACCAACATCTCCATTGATGGCTGAGGGAAAAAATGTGATACACACATAAAAAAATAGTTTTCAATTTAAGAAAACAGTAATGTATCCTTTGATGTGAATCAACATAAATGAACTCGGAAAACATTATGTTAAGTAAATTAACCCTGGTACAGAAAGATTTTGGGTTTCTTGTTACTTTAGTATAACTTACGTATTCCTTACATATTCAATCTATTATTGAGAGTCCTTTCCAGATTCATTAGCTTACAAACCTTAGTTCTTTTAGTACAATTTGAGTAAGTATATTATTTGAATTGTTATTCTTTGAAGATGAGCTAAGGCACTACAGTAGACTTTGCCATATCAGATATGAACTAGTGTAAAAATGAATAAAGGAAAAACATAAACATGTTGTCACATTCTTTAAGGATTAGTGAAGCTGATCCCCTAAGAAATTAAACAGGTGATGAAAAAGAGATTTTCTACATGCAACCTCATTCTTCCTGAATTTTGATTCTTGCCTCTGGAAAATTACATTTCCAAGAGACTATTGTACTCTCATTAAAATGGAGAGAAGACTGGTGAAAGAGCTGATGAGTTGATGTGGCATTGAATAAGGATAAAGTTGGTGGTAAATTGGGTGACTAATGGATATTTGGTGTACAAAATAAAATCATGCATTCTTAATTATCAAATCCTACATCAATATATATCATATCATATATCTGATATTGAAAATTAATCCTCTGGACTATTGACCAAGTTCAAAAAATGAAAACCAAGGCAAATATAAATAATAAATATTTCTTAAAAATTTTTATTGCAGATTTTCTACTAAAGCGATGAGTACCTAACTATGATTATGATCATTTTCTTTGACTGAAGTCATATTTAAGTGGATGTGTTCACTTTTGGTATTGGTACCTGACAAAGAATTGAGTGACAGGGTGTCTGATCATATTTCCATGGCAGTATTACTAGCAGTTGATAAAGTTAGGCCTCTAGGGTCCAATTTTCTGAAACTCATGGGGAAAAATAGGAGCTGGAAAATGAACTACCTGGTTATATATTTTTTTATTGTTGCAAGGGGACTATTTTTGAGAATGATTGTGACAAGAATAAAAAGACAAGGACAAGCAGCCCCAAACTGTCAAAATTCTAGCATTTTGCAGGTACTTGCCTGATATATGTCAATGCCTTGTGCCAAAAAGGAAAAAAAAAAACTTTATTCAAAGATGATATCAACATATCTGTTACATTGTGTAAGGAATAATATAGTGGTATTGTTTACAGTTTCTTTTTAATTTTAAGGACAGATTAAATTTCTCCATAATAAGTTCAGAACACTCTGACACAACCTTTTACTAAATATTCATTCACCCGAAGTTGAAAAACAAGTGTAGGCAACAATTTTCTTTCACGTATAGCACACCATCCAATTACTAAGTATCTTCTGTATTCCAGGCTATGCACTCTTGTTGCACAAACTTGGAATTTTATATCTCATCAACTCCTTGTGAGGTTGTTATTTTTTGTTGTCGTTCCATAGAATGTGAAAACTATTTCTGAAAGACTCATTCCTTTGTTCAACACTCATGACTTTGAAGTGTTGTCACAGTACTTTTAGATCTGGTTCTCTCTGAGTCCAAAAATGTATGTGCTCTTCATTATAACTCAGCTGTCCTTCCCAAGTCAAATACTATCAAATGGAAGTGTGAATCAGAAAAACAAAGAAAAGAATCTGAAAAAGAACACAAGGAGAGTAAGGAAAAAATGTGTGAGAAAGTTGCTGGCAAGATAATTTTTAAAGAAGTGAAGGACAAAGGAGTAATTTTGTCTCAATTTATCAAATTGATCAAGAAAGTCTACTGGGTGGATATCAGCCAATTCAATAAGTAAAAGTCTGGGAAAAATTGATGTGAAAAAGTCACTTAAAATAGAAATACTTCCTGGCTCACTTAAAGAAAAAGAAAAATGGATTGATAACATCCTTTCTTAAATACTAAGTTGAATTTTAATTTAATAATGTTACATTGAGTTGAACTTTGGGGAAAACTTAATCATATTTTCTCAAAAAATCTTTTATTTTATTTATTTGTTTATTTATTTATTTTCAGATGGGGTCTCACTGTGTAGTGCAGGCTGGCCTTGAACTCATGGTGATCCTGTCTCAATTCCTGAGTGGTAGAATTACAGGGGTGCATCACCATGCCCAGCAAGAAAAATCTTTTAAACAGACTGCTCACTAACCAGACTGCTATTCAGTTTATATTTGATAAATGAAGCCTTTTGAATTGGACATAAAGAACTTATCCTGGATTCAACACATGAGTAAGGAATGAGTTCTAGAGTTGTTTAATTTTTGTGTGACCTTACTCAATGTCTTTGTACTTCTGAACCTCCTCTCATAGCTTTAACTAATAGAAACAAAGAGAAAAATACAATGTCTTAAGATATTCATCAAGGTGAAATTTTTTAAAATCTTGTTTTGAAAACAATTATATGGCAATAAAAATAGTGATTATTATCTGTGCTCCTCCAGTTTGGTTTCTTATACCAAGAGAAAGTTCAACTCAACTTTATATTATAGTAACTAAGGTTCACCTTGGTGCCTCTCTTGAGATTTTTTTCCTCTTTAGTTTCTCCTTTCAGTTTTGACAATTGAATGAGTAGGAGTTTGTGAGTTCTATACTTCTCATTCTAAATTTTTATAATAGTAAGAACATAGATTCAGAAATATTACAGCTTTTTAGAACAACAACAACAAGAATAACAAAAACAAGTGAATCTCTGCCTCCACTATTTCCTAACTATGTAATCCAGAGCATACCCTTTGGCCTTTCTGAGCTCATTTCTTCATTAATCAAATGGAAGTGTGAGGATTCAGAGAGGCAATGTTTTCCTTCATGTCATCAGTTTTGCATTTCAGCTCTGAGTCCAGCAGATGTACTTCAGCAGATATACTTCTGTGTCATTTTGCTAGACAGGTTGGATTAATTGCAGTGATTTAAAGGAATTGTGAGTGAAGAATGATGTGGATAAGATAATGAGTGCACAGGTCCTCCTAGAGGTGGTATCTCAGAGTTTCTCTTTAGTTCACAGTGCTCTTTGGTGTTTCTTAAACTACAAGCAAGTTCCCTTTGGCAGTGGGAGTAGTGAGGCTTTACCTTGGTTTATGCACCCAGAAACTTGTCAGGAAAACAACAGGTCACTGTTGAGTTTCCAGGATGACTTAGAACAAGACTATGGCATTAAGTTATCTGTGAAGTAAACATGTTCACCAGGAATGGACACTTTGTGTGTTTTGTTTTGTTTTGAGCTAGGTTCTCACTCTGTAATTCATACTGGTCTCGAGTTTGCAGTAATCCTGCTCTCTCGGTTTCCCAAGTGCTTTTACAGGCGTAAACCATCAGGCCCAGTTTGATGCTGTGTGTTTACTAGTTAAAATTGAAAAAGAGTATTATTGTTAAAGATTTACTCAATGGTGTACCTATCCAATTGACATTTGTCATTACTTTCCTGTCAAGCACAATGCTTTATGCTAGAGATATTAAAAAGACAAAGTAAATCAAATTTACTGCTTTCAAGAAATATCAAATTTAAAAGGAAAGAGGAACAGATACACAACTGTCTCACAATGATGACAAATACTACATATGTAACAGTGTATGATTGACCTTGTCCAAATTGCAGATAAGGCAGGTTTCTCAGATAAAATTAATTTTATTGGATCCAGATCCTAAAAGTCACGATAAAGGAAAAGCTAAAATTAAATATAATATATATGGACTGGATTTCAATATTCTCAAGAAATAGAAGATAATTTATCTGCTAAGAAAAGCCAGAACAATGCTTCTCAAATATTTTCCCTCTTACCTGTCCTTGAATCCTCAGAGGGGGTCCAATGTGGACATACTTTCTTGAAACATAATTACACACCTACAATGGACAAGTATGGATCAACTCTTTGGTATTTTAGAGCTAGTCTCCTTCCAAGCTTCATGGCTCATTTTAAACACTTGGGAAAGACTGTAAGGGGTCCTTGCCAAAAGTGGCGATTCATCCCGCCCATACACAGGGAGGACTGACTCTGTCTTTGCCAACAGTTATCTGTGTTATAATGAGACTCATTCTGTAACACTTTGAAAGTTGCTTTAGACTCACCTTTTAACTTTTTTCAAACTTTTTTTTTAAAAAATATATTTTTCTTTTTAATTAATTGCACAGTAATTATAGAGAAAATAATGTTTGTATGCAATGTTCCAAGAGGATTCAAGAACAAAAAAATGGAAGGCCTCAATTACAAAAGGTCTCTTGTGGAGGAGGCTACATCTTAAGTAGACAGGTTACTATTTCCAGTGCTTTTCACAGAAACTCATTTGTTCCTCACAACAGCTGTTCAAAGTATATATGATAATTGTCCTCATTTTACAAATGAGGTAAGTGAGACAAGTAAATGAAGTGGTTCTGCTGGGTTCACTCCCAGGCCACATGGTTCTGTGTCCATGTGACCATCCTCTCCACATAATGGTGTGTTTAGCGAGAGACAGAAAAACTGCTAGAAGTTCTTATTCATAACTCAAGTACCAATCTCCAACTTCAACAGTCAATGGAAGTGCAGTAGAGATTTTGTACCAGAGATAATGCAAGCAATGTTTTTCAAACTTATCCAATTATTATAATTACCTGGGGTGGTTTCTAAACATACAAAGATATCTTCCCGAACTATAGAAACAGAATTTATTGGGACAGTTATGGTTGACAAAGGGCTACGGGTGGTTCTTTCTGTAAGAAGTGGTGAATTTAGCTATGGATAGGCAGCTAGCAAGGGATATGATAGAGTCAGGCTGGTCAGCATTACAAAGAAAACAGCAGGTGTACTTAGTGAAGAGCTAGTTAAGAGCTAATTCAAGGCATACAGATAGGTTTAGAAATGTAAAAGCAACCACAGAAAAACTGATTGATAAAGATAGGCAATTAATGACGGACAGGAATGAAACTTCAGAGAAGCTTCTTAGGCAGAGTATACCAATGTAGCGATAGCAGGCCCTCTATACATCTGGGTTGGGGCTGGTTTCATGAAATTGGGAATTCTGAATATTTTTCTTCTTAACTACATTTAAAAACAGTGAGTCTTAATTGGTTATTTTAAACCCTCAGAGGCACCTATATTAGGTGACCACTGGGCCCTGTTGGACTCCCACGCTCTGCTTATTCTTAAAAAATTCTGGACAAAGGGTTCCTCTGGCCACCCTCTTGGGACTGTGCCCAAGTGGGAGCTTTCTTTCTTCTCATACTTCCAATAAATGTTCATCTAACGTCTTCCTTTTTGTCCACGATTGCATTTTTTTACTTTTGTGAGATAACGGCATTGATTTGTACAGTTTCAGCTATTCTATCAGTTCAGTCTGGAAAAGCATCAACTTAGAGTGATTAAAGAGACAAAAAAAATTCTTCATGACACAGGTACCTGTATCATCTAGCAATCATAGCAAAGTGCAATAGTGTGGCTGGAGGTTCTGCATTTCAAACAAACTCTCAGGTCAGAGCAATGCTCCTGGTGCAAGGACCATATTTTGAGTTCAAGACTCTAAGCAGTGACTTGGTAGTCCAGGCTCGGGAGTTCTTTTGCTGTCATTCATAACTCTGGCCTTTAAAGAGTAAATTAATCACCTCTAGTGTGTGTACAAAATACATATTCCAGTGTCTACTCTTGTAGATTCCAATTTGACAGAACAGACATCATCTACTTTTAAAATAAGAAATACAAAATGATTTGATTCTGATGCAGGCAATCGTCAATTCCATTTTCCATTGATAAACACTGGAAATTGTGTAGAAACCAAAGCACTTGAAAGGTGGGAAGAATAGCAGTGTGCCATTACGTAAGTCATTCAATCCCTTGGTTTTATCACCCACAACCTGGAGAGAATAATATGTGCCTTTATAGAGTTGTTAGGATAAAATGAGATAAGACATGAAAGCAAAGTGCAGCTGAACCACCTTTTGAAGGGGTCAAAGGAAATAGGATATAGATCCAGCAAAGAACCACTTTCAGCCAAAGCAGCAGAAAAGCTTTCCTGTATTTTCTTGATTCTTAGGCTATAAAGGCAATTTACAAAATCACTACATTCACTCTGTCCACTTACCTGCTAGGCAGGACCAATGCTTGCCTATTATTATAAAATGATAGTCTCAGTTTCTCTCTCTCTCTCTCTCGCTCTCTCTCTCTTTCCCTCTGTCTGAATTTCATGCCCAGATGTATATAATCTGTATGGATATACATGTGTACATGTATATGCATTTATGTATAGGATTGCAGACATGCAATATATATCTTTACAGTTATAAAATATGTGCATATGCATATATAGTTAAATTTTGTAGATTCCTTGAGACTCTAAAGACACATGTAATATAGCTCACCTTTATAACAATACTAATGTAGCTCCTACTATATGACATTTTAACAACACCATTTTAATAATGCATATTCTTAAATGTTAAACTGATTCATACATTATCATCCCAAATTTTAGATCTCAAGGTCTACTTAGAATATCAATAGGAATATGAAGAGATAACAAAATTTTATTACAGAATTTTCTCAGAAATTATAGTGGTCCAGTATTATTACTGTCCTTTACTCTGCTTTAAAGTTTATTACTTTTTAAAGGAAGGAGGTTCTCAGCCTTTTTTTCAGACCATGCCTTATTGGATTGAAATAAACCTTCAAAGTCCTATCTCTCACAGCCTGTGGCAAGGACAAGGCTTAGGTCGATGGGTATTATAGAAGCAGTAAAAATATGTGGATTAAAAAGAAAAGCAATACACTATATTTCCTTTGGAATATCTAGAAGCTACAAAATGTGAACTAGACATGCATAAATAGTGCAAGTAAGAAAATCACAATCAAGTGAATATGTTTTTTATATGCTTCATGACATTTAACGCACAGGATTTTTGTGAACATGATTTTATGTGATGCATGTTTATTGAATATCTGGGATGATAATCTGGAGTTTGAGGTATAGTGGGTTCTAAAAATGAACTATTTGTGTAAATTTTATAAAATGATGTTGCCTAGAATCATGATGGTGACTAGAATGAATTTGAAATTGAAAGTTAACAATGTGAGATGTCAAAATAGATTCTTTTACTTCTTCAAAATTTGGCCAAGAAACTGAAGATAAAACAAGGAAAGAAAACTTTCCTTATTTTAAGGATTAAGTTCATTTTAATTTTGAGGTGGTTTAAACTTTCTGATAGAGAAACAAGTAAAACTGAATTATATTTGTTAATATTTTATTAATTTTTTCCATTAAGGAGAAATATTAAGTATGTATTTGCATAGATATATTTTCTTTGAAAACTAAATTGTTTCAGGTTTGCATTATGACTGACATGGGATGATATGATGTGAATGATTAAAAATGCATAAATTGACTTATCTCTTGTATCTAGATTTCTTTTAAATAAGGACAATAAATGTATGTAAAATGGACACAGAGAGAAAGAGTGTGTGAAAGAAAATCTTAAGTAAATATATCCTCAGGTGAAATTTGAACCATCTTTAGCATACGTAACCTAGAATATCAGTATGTAATTGTTTGTTGAATTATTTAATGCATGATGTAAGACCAGGAAAAATAATTGCTCACAGATAAATGATGCCAGTATGGCTAGATTCATATTATGACTTATTTGGGAGTGAAATGTCAGTCTCCATATTTGCATCCATAATTATTTCAGACTTAACATGTGACACTAAAGTTCATTATGAAACACATATAATTGCTTTTGTTCTTTTCAACATTGGAATATTAAGACAACAGGAGGTTTGGAGATGTATATTGAAACAGCTATATTATGTTAAACATTTCTTTATTTATGGTAAATCAGATTATATGAATTAAATGAAATTATATGATACATGAAAATAAAATTATATGATACATGGATTGTTAGTGTTTATTCTTTTATTTTTCACTCAATATAACATTAATGTAAACCAGTGGTTATTCATTGGGATAAAATTCAGGGCTCATTTAATTGATTGTGAATACAAGGAAAAAGCCATAATAATATTAACATTATCTGTTTTAGTCAGCAAGCAATCACAGATATTTTCATATCACCTTAATGTTGCCATAGTTATCTTAAAACATAACATAGATCCATTGTCATTTCAAAATTACAGTTTTTAATACACACGTTGTTAGGTTTTTAATGAAGCACATATACTACTATATCTCAAATTGATTATACAGTTTACTTGGTAACCTGTATGCACTAATTTTATATACATTAAAATATTTTGAGGAGTCCATATACTTTGCCAGACAGCTAAAGGGGTTCATGAAAACAAGAATTTAACACACATGCTTTGGGCCCAGCATGCAGCTTAGTCATAAAATGCTTGCTTAGTGTGCACAAGGCCATAAGTTTGGTCTTCAGCACTAAGAAAAAAAAAGAAAAAGAAAAAACTCAAGTAAAATGCCTGCCTTTAGCATGAATCAGGTCATATCACTGCCCTGGGAACTGTCCAAGGGGTCCTGCTTTCACTGACAATGAAGTCACTGTTGCCCTTTGTTTTACATCTCTGTTAGCTTGTCAAACACATTCAGTGCCCTCCAGAGATTTTGCGCTTGCTTTACCCCCTGCCTAGAATCTTCCCCTTGGCATATTCATATTGTACTGACTCTCCTTCTTCTACAGTGATTCCATAGGCCACTTTGGCTTTCAGTTGTCACTAATCATGCAGTTATAATCATATTCTTCTCTGTAATATTGGTTTCCTTAGGCTGCTAAATAAACTGTATAATTTGCAGTTAACTGTTAAAGTTAATTATTTATTTTTCATTATTCTATTCAAGGTTTTAAATTCCATTAGAGCAGGGATTTGTTTCCTTTCATTATTATTTTATTTATTTACCACAATATCATAACGAATATTTGAGGAAAGAATGACTACTATGTAGAAAGAATGCTATTTTTAATTTTAATTTAATTTTATTTTTTATTTTAAAGAGAATACAACAAAACAAAACAAAACAGAATAGAGTCAAACACAACATAGCATTTCAGAAGAGAACACTGCAAGCAATACAGGTCTTCAAAACATAACAACAGGAGATTAACAGTGGCTACCCTAGTGTCTCTTGTTTTCTTTGAAATGATAGTTCACACATTCACACACAATAAACTGAAACAAAACAAAATAATATAAAACCAGATAAAACAAAAGAGTGAAAGCATTACAGGTCTTCAAATCAGACAATAAGAAATCAATAACGACTAGTTAATATCCTTTGTTTTCTTCAAAAAAGCTGTTCATATCTTTTCACATATTGCAATCAAATAGTAGAAAACAGACCTAAACCAATCAAATTAAAGAATAAAAGCACCATTGGACTTCAGAACCTTTCGCCCATATTTATCGGGAATTTTGTATCTTATTGAGTCTTTCAGTTTCTTACACTAGGGAGATGATGCAGTGTTTACACATGTGAGTTTGGTTTATTTCACTTATGAGTATGGTCTCAAGTCACATCCATTTACCTATAAAAGTCTCAATGTGATCCTTCTTCATAGCTGAATAGTACTCCATTGTATAAAAGTACCACATCTTTTTTATCCATTCCTCAATGGATGGGCATTTGGGTTGTTTCCAAGATTTGGATATTACAAATTGTGCTGCTATAAACATGGGTGCACATATATCACTGTGGTATGATGATTTCACTTCTTCTGGGAATATGCCCAGAAGTGGAATAGCTGGGTTAAATAGGACTTCCAATCCTAGCTTTTTGAGGAACCTTCAAACTGATTTCCACAGTGGTTGTACCAGTCTGCACTCCCACTAACAGTGGAGAA
>RJWT010041224.1:0-12360 GCA_004365215.1 Cuniculus paca
AGTAAGTAAGAGAGTAAGCCAAGGATAAAGAGTTTAAATCAGTGATTGCAAACTATTTTCCTCTGAATTAAATGTGGTGTGTGTGTGTGTGTGTGTGTGTGTGTGTGTGTGGTGTGTTGGTGTTTTGGGAAGAGAAAAAGGAACAAAGGAACTACTTAGTGCTCAACAACATAAAATTGTAGATTAAAAATAAATTGCTAATTTAAAACAAGAGCAAAGAGAAGGAAGAAGGAAAGAAGAAAGCAGGAAATGAGAAAGAAGGGAAGGAGAGAGGGAGGAAAGGAGGGAGAGAAGGAAGACATCAAAATGGTAATAGTGATTATATTCTAGCACTGGAATTATAGTAAGATTGATTTCTAAGATTCAACAAGTCCAAACTTGTTCTAGTTCCTATGAACATAGACTAGCAGTGTTCTGGAACATGAACTATAATTTGATTTCTTTTTTTATGTATCCTTCAAAATTTCTATCATTCCCATAATGGAAAAGAAAAGAAAGAAAAACATCCTTAAAATTGATGATTGTATTTATCACTTTCTTGTCACTGGCCAAAATACCTAACACCCACAAATTCAAGGAGGAAAGTTTATTTTGGCTCACAATTTCTGAGGATTTAGTCCTCCATGACCTCACAATTCGTGCACTCTGCATGTCTGAAAATTAGCACCAATTGTATGATGCCAAGGTCTTCCATCAAGCTCAGCAATAGCCAGACACCCTTGAACCATGGCTGTAGTGGCTTCTGAGTGCCTGGTTGGCTGGACATGGGGAACCACTTCCCTAAACAGTCTTTACTAAGCACCCTGTGGCTCTTTTCTCAAAGAAAAGTCCTAAGGATGTTATCCTTTTATATCCTTAAGCCTGAGATGGCTGTGGTGTAGCCAATTCCCAAAATGCCCTCAAGCCATCTTTCCTATTGCCTGGGGGAGACAGTACTTGACTTCTTTTTAATGATGCTAATGCTTCTAGAAACCACACTTCCCTTGACCCCATCTATATACATGCTTCCTCTCTGATCAAAATGAAAAATTTTCAAATCTTTCAGCTCTGTTTACTGCTTTTGATTCTAACTGTAAGTCTGGCTAAAAGCAGTAAGCATTAGCCATGCCTTAGCCTGAAAACTGGACTGCCTTGAAATTTCTCCCACCAGATGAATTAACTTGCCTCCTTTAAATTCATCCTCAAACACAGTTTTAGAACATGGACAAAATGAGGAAAAGTTCTTTGCTAGAACCTCTAGTTTACTTCCCAACAGAGTCTTCATTTTCATCTGATACTTCATGAGCCTGGCCTTTACTGTCCAGATTACTACCAGCATTCTGGTCTTCTCAATTCCCACCAGAATCACCCATCAAGCTCTGCTTACCGAATTCTAGGGCCTTTCTAACCTACCATCTCCAAGCATTTCCAAACTCCTCATGTAAACCAGTTCCAAAAGCTCTGAGCCTGTAGTCAGGTATAGTAACAGTAATTGCCCCATTCCCAGTGTCAATTTTCTGCAGTAGTTATTTCCCAACACTGGGGACAAAATACCTGAACCTCACATATTAAAGGAGGAGAGGTTTATTTTGGCTCACAGTTTGAGGGTTTAGTCCACAATCAGCTGGCTTCAAGACACAGAGTTCAAATCAGCTGGCTTCAGTTCCATGAAAGGGCACGGAGGAGGAAAGCTGCTCACCTTATGGCAGCCAGAAACAGAGATCAAGAGAGGTGGAGGCAGGGAAAAGAATACACCTTTCCCCAGTGACCCACCTCATCCAACCAGTTTATACCTCCTAACAGCAGTTCAGCTATGAACTAATCAATAGATTAGATTAATCTACTGATACAGTGCCCCCATAGTCCAATTACCTTCAAAGAGCCACATCTCAAGCACATGAGATTTGGGAGGGGTACATTTTAGACCTAAACCATGACAGTTATCAACACAGACACAGATATCTAAATTACTTCCCTTACTTTCTTTGTTAAAAACATTATATAATTTAAAATAAATATTAAGTTAAATTATTCAGAGCCAGACCAAAGACCATTCAGTCTTATTTCTCACTAGATAATAAGCAGCATATGGGTTGCATCTAGTTTTTTCACTGATGATTCCAAATACTCAGAACAATGCCCACCACCAAGCAGGTAGTTAACAAATTCTTGTTAAGTGAGTGAATGCATGATATTTTGTTTCCAGCAGTCACTTTAGGAAGACATGTAAAAATGCACACATCAAATTTCTAAATAAGGGATATTCCCTAACCATCTTCTGTGCATGAGGACAGATGGTCCATATCTACCACTGAGTTAAGAAGAATTCACATTTACTATCTAAAGACTCCAGGTTTCCCTTTTCATGAGGGACTTTGCTTATCCATATTATATCAGGACTTAATGAAAAGGTCTTGCTGCCACATCATCATCATGTGACACTTTCTACATTGGTACCTTATAAAATATCAGGCATTTTTACCATACAGGGTAAGTTGATGCCAAAAGAAATAAGATTACAGACTTGTGTGGTTGAAGTTCTAAATTATGATCATGAATTACAAAATCTTCCTGTGTGGGGAAAGCAAAAAGTCTCTACATTGACAAGATGATTGAATCATAAGCAAATTTTTTCCAGATGTTGATTACACTGCTACCCAAAAAAATTTACCAGAGAATCAGAAAGTCTGTATTATCATGATAAAAGAAAGCAGTTATAGCTGGCAGCAGGTGGGAGTATTAATGAATACTGAGACACTTTTGTCAGGTATTTAAGTTACCAAAATACACTTTTCTCATTGTGATAAATTCTTGCACACACATACATTTGGAAACCAAGTGTTTAGCACAATGCTTCTCAAACCAACAAAGAGCATGTATGTGAAATAGAGGTGAGTTGTTGTCCACATTTCACAAGTGACAGCTCTTGGCTTCACTAGTTCTCCCTTGGATTTCAAAGTTACCCTCCAGAGTACAAGGACCGTCATTGACACATAACCCGCCCTCAGCACATCCTTATGGAACTGACTCAAAATATGTGGCAGCTGAAGTGAATCACAGAAGCTAGAAATTTGCAGTGTGTCACAAATGTAAGACCACATATTGGGAAGAATAAAAAGCAAAAAAGTGTAAAACTGAGGTGTTAATCAGTGATTGGATTGAAAGAAGTAACAAAAGACTCAATGGACCCTTCTGGAGTTTTCTTTATTGTCAACCCATGTTTGTTGAGGTCAGTACTGTTTTCCAGTATTGGAGCTCACAAACAAAGAAACAAAGTTCCTCTCTGGTGTTCTCTTGTTTCTCAACCCTCATTCTTTCCTGAATCAAGTCATAGAATATAGAATTCAGCTGGGCATGGTGCTGCATGCCTGTAATCCCAGCACTCGGGAAGCTGAGACAGGAGGATCACTGAGAGTTCGAGACCAGCCTGGGCTACAAAGTCAGCTCAAGGCCAGTCTGAAAGGCATAGTGAGATCCTGTCTCAAAAAGGCAAGGGCTGGGGATTTAGCTCAGTGGCCTAAGTGCCTGCCTGGCAAGCGTGAGGTCATGAATTCAATCCCCTGTGCCACAAGAAAAAAAAAAAAAGAAAAAAGTATATAGAATTCCTCTTCCCTACTATGCATCACAGAAATCAGAACCCCCTCTCCCTTTTTCAAAACCAGTTATAATGCTAAAAATATTACCCTAACTTTTCCTGGCTTTTCTGTGTAACAGTTGGCCATAAAAATATTCCATGACCTACATTACCTGATAATAGGTCATACGATCTTCATTCCAGAAGGCTCTTGCCCCATACCTGAAAGAAAGGAAGACTGCACAGAGAGTCCAAGAAGACTCTGAACAAATAGGCCTTGCTAGGTCCCCCTCCAGTTTACTACTATGATATTATATCAGAGTACAATCACATTTCTACATGACTGTCCTTGCTTCATTCAACCTGTGCATAAAAATGAATGGTTCTCCCTGGGTCTTTGGGTCTTCAACCTGAAGGCCTCTGTGACATGTAAAATATAATAGGATACATTTGTTGCGGCTTTTTTTCCTGCTGATCTTATTTCCTGTTCCTTTTCCTGTTGATCTTATTGAACTTGGGAGGAAAGTTCGAACTTCCCTAGATCAGTCACTGTACCAGACTCTTCTAGTTACAGAATCACCCTCATGGCCCTCATGACAATTCTTATTTCACACATAAAGCAACTGAGGTATAGCTCCACTACAGTGGATGTGACTTCTTAATGGAGACCAGTTGGCTCCTCTGGACTCCATCCACAATGCAAGTTTCCTTTCTTTGTCTTCTGAAAGGGTATAAAGTTGCAGGTGCTGCCATCTGGCAACCCCTCTTCCCATCTTACATGGTTTAACCTCCTTCTTTTAAAATAAGGTCCAAATAGATAAATTAGCATGGACAAGACTATTCCCAGTTAGAGACCCATTCCTTTGTCAATGGAAAGTAGAACTGTGCCCTTGAGATTTGCCACCTTACAAATTTCTGTCCAGGGAAGAGAGTCGGTGGTGTATTGAAAACTGACGGTCAACTTAAACACCAGCTGAACTGAATCAGTGTGGCGCTGAGTATAGACAGCCAACCTGAGGACTGTTGCCAGCATAAAAAGGAGACCTGGAGAGGAAGAGTAGCATCGTTGGTTTTCCCTAGTGTCGTTGTTAGGAGCTGTTGTTTCTCCTGGAGGTGCTTGTCATGTTAGAGTCTCTGATATGAACTTGGCTGTTATTGGAGAAGCTCGGGACCTTGTCACTGAGAATGGCTGCAGTTCACTTTGGAGGAGCTCTGGTCCTTACTTTGAGCATCACTTCCTGGTTCCAGAGGGGAAGATGGTGTGCTGCTCAATCTCCAGGAGAAGCTTGTCACGCTGGCTTCCTGATATGGACTCAGCTATTCTCATCATTGAAGGAGCTTGGGACCTCACTGTCACTGAGGATGGCCGTGCTACTTTTCAGGGGAGCTCTGGTCCTTATTTCAAGCGTTGCTTCTTGGCTCCAGTGTAGAACCCTCAACCTAGTGGCACAGATCCTTCACCCCACTGGCCTAGACTTTCTAGCTTCCATTGCTGACCTTTGAGCCTTCCCAGTGGAGATCCATGAAACAGACTTCCATGAGTCATTGTCGTGGGCTATAGGCTCCAATTGGATTCATGGGGGGCATTGTCATGGGCTTCAGGTCTTCAGCTGGACTCATGCAGGACATTGCCATGGGATCCAGGCCCTTGGCTGGATTCTTTGGATCTTTAGTGCATGGACAGATTTTCTGCATTTTCTTTGTATTTGACTCCTTGGGTGACCAATATAAATAATACCATAAATTCTGTGTCCTGTATGTCATTGTTTTCCTTGCAGCTCCTGACTCCAACAGAGCCCTAACCCACCACACAAACCTCCTCCCAAGAACCTCAGATGGTCTTGGTCCCCATCCTGGCACTGCACAAGGCCCCAGCACTGTCAGCTTCCTGTGGCACAAATGGAAATGAGAAAACTCCACATGTGACAGGATGATTCACCCTACGATCAGCCACCTCTCAAAAGACTGCAGACCAACTTCATGGTACCTGGGTGGACTGCCACTCCTTCTCAGTAGAAATTCTCCTGGACAGTTGGAATGGGAAGAGATCCAGCTGTCTAGAAGGACTGAAAAGGAAGAAAATAGGAGGAGAAAACACCAAAGGCAGCCAGAGGCCCAGTATCTAAACTTCAAAGTGAACCTGCAAGTGCCAGGCAGTGTTAAATCCACAGGAGACCCTTTCATCCGTGTCCTTGAGGAGCATTCAGTCTAGATGAACCAGCTCAAAAGTGAAGTTAATAATCTAATATGCTGCTAATAAGAGAGAAGTTCAAAATGTAGGGGAACTCAGCACAAGGGCCGTTAGTCCAGCCCACAATTTCCTGAGGGAGATAACACTTATGTTTCTCTCTTTTTGAGATAAGAGTGATAAAAGGCATGAGAAAAAGTGATGGTATGTTTGGTATTTAGCTTAGTAGGGTCTTTTCCACCCTACCCATGTCATCTTCATCCTTCCCACATCACTATCAGGGCACAATGAGCAGCACAGGCTTGACAGCCAGCCCACTAGGGTCAGATCCTGGTGCTGCTCTTGTTGACTGCATGATCTTGGTATCTGCCTCAGTTTCCCCATGGTAACAACCATGCTTCAGAAGGCTTTGTGAGGACTATATTGATGGAGCTTAGACCTCTGACTGGCCCATATTAACCACTCAATAAAAATCCGCAGTGGCTATTATTGTCATGCCTTCAAATGCATATCAATGCTCATCCACACATTTCATTCGACACAGTAGCCCTAGAGTAAAGGTACAGGGTCAAGCTAAGCAATAACCACAGTGATGACAACCAGTTAATACAGGTATGGCATCAGAACTTCTGTCAGCCTGTGCTATTTCCAGTGTGTCACACTTTCTGAAGTTGTTTTAAAACACCAAAATTTCAGAAGAAAGTTCCTTTAAAAAGTTTTAATAGTCCATGCTCCTTAAGCATAAACAAGGAGAGAAATTGAACTGGGAGACATGTGTCTAGCATAATTCCAGATCCCAGGCCCCCATACAAAGGGCTAATTTGGGGATACTAAACAGCAAACCAAATTCTCTTCTAAGCGTGATAAACCTTCCCATATTCCAAATGTTTTCACCAGGCTCCTTCCGCTAAACATCCTCCTAACTGCAGCCCACAGCACCAGGAACCTCATTCTCAAAAACACAGGCTCTCTGCCTCAATTTCCACCCAATGCAGAGTTCACCCACCACCAAAAACACAGCTGTGCTTATAGCCAGCACACTTAGTGTATGTGGGTGGGGGGGCGTGGTGTTCACGCCCACATGTTGGCAGGGCTCCATGCCACATAATTCACAACTATCACTTCACAGAAAAGCAGCAGGATCACTAAGGGGCAGGAGGTGCCAGGGACTGAGGGCAGATGAAAGGTGATGCAAGCAGGGAGTTTTCTCCAACCTGTGCGCTGATGGTCTCTTCCCAGCAGAAAGGCAATGAGTCCTGCTTGTGGGGGAGAAGTGACAAGGAAGGGAAGCCAGCACATGAGCAAGAATGAAGGCAAGAGATGATGAAATGGTTGGCCCTGCGGACACTGAGATGGACCACATTTGCCTGGATATCTTCCCACAAAATACAGAGTCTCTAGGTGAGGCTTTCTGTGAATCCCAGATATGGGCAGGAAGATGGGGTTTGGGAACTGGAAACACTTGGAAACTTCCCTAAGACTCTGGCCTGGCAGTCGAGGGTAAAAATTTTAGGACCAATGTGCTCACACATGCCTGGGATGTGCATCAGTACACCCAGTCTCAGGTCTTGATAATTTCAGTGGGACTGAAAATGCTTGTCACTTCGTGCTTCCTTCTGCTGGTGGAGGAGCAATGAGGAGAACATCGGAAGGATTTGGAGCCCAGGCTGCTGCAGTATGGCTTGCTTTGCTCTCCTGGGCCCTGCAGTTGCACCACAGTTTCCCTGAGGGGGGCCCTCACTCTGCAACTCTCCAGGCATCTGCATCTACCCACAAAGAAACAGGACTGTGAGTTGCTGAACATCATCAGAGCACCTATCCTTGGTGACCCTCCTCAGGTGTGCAGTGTGATGGACAAGTCCTCTGCCTTTCACTCCTCTTGGGTTCCCATGTCAAACCTGCCTTGTAACATCCCCTACCCTTACATCTGGTGTTCTCCAAACAATGGCATCAGTCCCTTCCTGTGCTGTTGACCCATAACCCTTCAGTCAACCCATGGAAGAACCAAAGCCATGAGGGCAGTGAGCAAGCCATCCCAGAATAAAGGACCTGTTAGAAAAGTCAGAGCAACATCCTCCAGATCCCTAGAACCATCCCCACGTGACAGACTCCTACATCTTGAGGACCCTGCTCCAAAGGAGACCTGGAGATGTAGCTAAACTCCATATAGGACATCATTTGTCACAACTGTGAGCAGTTATGACTCTCTTTTCTCAAGCAGCAAAGCAAAGAGGTTAAGCAACATGCCCAAGGTTACAGAGTTCAGAAGTAGCAAAAATTGAACATGGTCTTCAACAGGTCTAGTGACTTTTCCCCCTTTTGATGTAAAGGCTGAAAAATGAAAATACTCCTGCAGACATTCTACTTTAGATGGTGATGAATACCTATTGTATGATGACTAAAAGTATTATCTTTCAGTTTGCACTTTTTTATGCCATCTGAAGTGAAAAATCAGTAGTGCATTCTATTTTCCCAAAGTCCAAAAACAAATAGGATGGACAAAACTTAGTGTTTCATCAAAACTGTCCAATGTCTAGTATATTTTTAGTGTGATAACTGGTCGCATATTTTGAATTTCGAATGTTTGTCCCAAATATCAGAAGTTTTTATGAAAACAAGAGTTTTCTTGTCCGATGCATTTTTAGAATGGTCCACTGTTCTTTTCCTCTTGCTGTGCATTTGCTTTCTCCACAAAAGGTAGTATGCAAGGAATTATTCTAATAATATGTCACATTTACAAAACCCACATCTATGGGCTAATTTTCACATATGCACATCAATTTAAATATGCTTAAGGGAAATCCCACCATTCATATAATACACAGACCTTGTCAGGAAAAGGAACCTAAATAGAGATAACAAGCAAAAAGAAGCATTTCTTGAGTGCCTAATAAGACACATAGTTCACCAGAGCTCCATCTCTATGAGACTCACGACCACAGGTGAATTAGATGTTATAATCTCTGCGTACAGAGGAGAAAAACAAAACTCAAAAGTACGAAAGGTGCATCACAGTCTTAAGCCACTTTGTAGAGTGACAGATTTCTGATGCAAACCTAGATCTCTCTTGCCCCAAAGGCACAGATTTTGTAGTGGAGAAGAGGACTAAGGATATGTTTTACAACCCAACCATAATTCCTCTTATAAAGCAATCCTATTTCTTGCTCTGATCTACTCTCATCAGCCAAAGAATATTTGTTCAATCACAAAAGAATAAAAACCTCAAAGAAAATTATGTTCAGATAGACCTGTATCCTCTATGGTCCTGCCCAAAGTTAGACACTGAGGGCTTGGAAGGGCCAAGCTGCCCCTGGAGGCTCTGGGTCACAGTTCTTTTGCCTCAGTCCTGGCAGTTGCCCTAGTCCGTGGTTGGTCGCTGCATGTCTCTGTATGCCTCTGTCCTTATAAGACCATCCCCCCATGCATGAGTATTCCTCTGCCATGAGGACACCCATATCAATCATTCAGGATTAGAATTCACAGGCAACTTCATCTTATTTATATTTACAAAGACCCTATTTTGATAAGAAAGCTCTATGGTCAAATAAGTTTAGGAAATGCTCCCCATCTTGAAACAGAGAGCAATTAGAATCTGAAAGGCCCTAAAGAGTTGTGCGGTAAGAAGTATGCATAGTTGTTCAGCTCAATGTTTATTAAGCCTGTTTAGTTGAAGTCCTTTTTATAGTGGAATCCTTTTATTTTGTTTTTAGTAGAACATTCAGTCAGATTCCATAGAACTATCAACTTTGAAATGCTTTTGCAGTCAGACTGCATCCAAACTATTAGGAAAGATTTGAGTTCTTACTGCGAACAAAGTGCTTTGAGGAGCTGGAAAAACAGTTTATTGCTGGGATAAGGAGGGTTCGCCACCAGGAATATCTGGAGAGTAGTGACATTAAACAGGGCTGGTGTCAGATGTAGGGTTAAATAATCATACTCAAACATTTATCCTATTTCCTGGCTTGTGGCTTGCTGTGTGCAAGAATTGGCAAGTTTTTTTGCTGTAAGGAACCAGATGATAAGCATTGTCAGTTTTGCAGGTTGTATGATATGAAAGCAGCTATGGATGAAACTGAATGAATGCATGTGATGGTGTTCCAGTAAAACTTTGTTTATGGACACTAAAACTTGAATTTCATTTAACTTATATGCATCACAAAATGTACTTTTTTTACATTTTTTAAACCATTAAGCAGTGTAAAAACCATTCTTAGCTTGCATATACCTCAAAAGCAGGTGGCAGGGCAGATGACCCACAGGCTCATGTTTGCTGACCTCTGCCCTGTGCTAAATCTAAAGGTGCCTATAGCCTAGTTTGAGATGTATCCCTTTAAAACTGCAGCATATTGAGTCAGAAGTTCTCACAGGCTCCTCTGAGAGCCTATAGGAGGGGTCCCAACTCATGCTAGGGACAGGGATTTGGGTGAGTTTGGAGGGAGAACTGACACAAAAGTTCTCTGGACTTTGTACACCATCCTGAGGTCATGCCTGACTGAACTCAGGCATTTCCTCTTCTAACCCAGCATCTCTTTTCCTCAGGTTCTGGTTTGACCCTGAGTGTTTACCTTGATCTCTTTTCTGATACTATTTTTCTTCTGGTTACTTGACTTGATTCTGTGTTTTATTTCCCCGTTTGCCCCAGGCTGATTTGGGGGCTTTACCTTTGGAGTGACATCCTGGATGCTGTCCAGCTTCCAGGACTGAATATCCGTTCTCTCCCTCCTGAGAGCTCTAAGCCCATAAGGATGGGCATTTTTCCCATTCACCTAGCTCTGGGTCTCTCAGTTAAAGAAATTCGCTGTAAGTACATCATGCGGTTGGACCTGCCTCAGGCTAACTGGTGCGGTCCAAATATTTACATCTCTTCCAAACTCTGAGTTCAGGGATGTGTCTGATTGGTAGTGTGAAATCTGCCACAGTAAGGGTATTTGTTTATAGCATGCAGTTGCATGCAAATTGGCAAAGTAAATTTGCAAACACAAGTCAGAGTTTTTTCTTTGAAAAATTTTTTCTGACCTGAATTGCTGGTTTACCAGCATAGAACTCTTTATCAGCCCAGAAAAGGTTATTTTTTAGGTTACGACACAACCTCCACTCATATAGACTGTTAGAGTTAGTAAATGTTTGGATTTATATCAAACTCCAAATTTGCTAACCTTTCAAAAAAATACTGAAATCTCTTCCTAGCCTTGTACTTTCCTGAAAAATTTCTTCTAGACTCACCTAGTCAGTGCTGATTCTCCTTTCTTGGCTCAAGCACAGCACTTACCACACCTTTGTGTCTTCTGATATACATCTATCTTTGAACATGGGGCAGGAGAGGGAGCTGCAGAGCACAGAGTGGTTACTTTTCAGAGCTCTCGAGTCAAACCGTCTGTGTTCAAATTCAGATTCTATGACTTACGATCTTAGTAAGCTTGAGCAAGTTATTAAGTAACTTAGTCTACATTACCATTAGTATTGAGGTAACAATAGCATAGTGTTATGGAGGGTAAAGACTAAATGACACAAAAGCACAAAAGGCCAACCACTGCCCTTAGTGGGAATTCAGTGGAGTCAGCTATTATTACTAATCATTGTATCTTTAGCCTGGCACATGTCACACAGTGTATATTTAGTACATTTAATGTGTACATGAGATGATAATTGGGTGAGAAAAAGTACAAATGGAAATACAGAAAGGACAATTCTTGTGGAATTGAATTCTTGTGGATTTGAACAATTCACAGAGTTAGAAATGGAACTTATAGGGTTGGTAGAGTGTGTACAGATGGGGAAGGTTATTTCAGTAGGCTTTTGTAGAAAGACCCCTGCTCTCCAAATATGAGGGTATTTGGTAAATTTAGAAAGTGAACATGAAAAATGATTGGCATTAAGTCAAATTCATCTTAAGTTAGTAGCAGATCTACTATCAAAATTGGGGATATAGCTCAGTGGTATTTCACTTGCCAAGTATGTATGAGGCCCTGGGTTCAATTCCAAGCACTGAAAAGAGAAGAAAAAGCAGGAGGAGGAGGAGGAGGAAGAGGAAGAGGAAGAAGCAGCAGCAGCAGCAGCCAAATTCCAGGTATACAGTTTGATCAACTTTAAAACTGAGCATACTCACTCCACATTGAGTATAATCACCACCTAGATTAAGAAATAGGTTTTTGGTGGGCTTAATGGTAGACCACTCGCCTAGTATATGTGAGGCCCTAGGTAGTACCACCACAAAAAGTAAAAAGAAAAAAATAGGTCTTCATCAGCATCACCACAACATTATTTGGATTTTCATTACCATAAATTAACTGGAACTATTTTAAATCCTATAAATAGAAACATGCAGCTTAGCTTCTTTTGTTTGGCTCTATGGCTCAAAATTATGTTTGAGAGATTCATCCATATTGTTAGCTTATAGAAATAGCTCATTCTTTTTTACTGCTTAATTAAGTTTCTTGGGACAAATGTACCACAATTTACCCATTGTGTTGTTAATATTCAGATTGTTTCCAAGTTGGGGATATTGTGAATAGGTACTATGGACATTTTCCTTTGTCTCTATTAGTGCACACATATAGATATATCTGTTGGGCATATACTCACAAGTAGGATAGTGCTGGTTCACAAATCATATATACAT
>RJWT010041225.1:0-12361 GCA_004365215.1 Cuniculus paca
TTTCAGTATAGTGGGTTTCCTTTTTATTCTTATTTTTTTTTGGTATAGAAAATAGTCCAATAAAATTCATGAAAAAGTCAGGACCCTCTAGTGTGGAGCATTGATGTGCAGTAAACAGTGACAGAAACAAATGCGTGAAGGTGTAATTACCGACCAGGGTACTGAAGTGAAGGCTCAGGAAACTAAAAGAGTCCCAGCAAATCCTCTGGGGACCACACGTGTGTCTGCTTCTGAAGGTCAGTTCAGGTCTTGTGTCCTTTAGCAAATCTTCCAGAGAAACTTCACCCTCTCCTGTCTGGTCCCTGCTGCCTGTGAGACACTGTTTCCTGCTTTCATCTTCCCCTGACTCCACTCAAAGACTTTATACCACTCCAGTCTGCACTGTACCCACCCAGGCTCAATGGCTGGAGTGTTAGAAATATCGTGTCTACTGGGAAGGGCACTGCAAATATCTTTGAAGTTTTAGTCCATGAGTCTTGCCTCCTGGATAGGGGCAACACACCTGCCTTCGATTATTGTTTGTATTTACACAGTTCACAAATGTGCCAGAGGCACATAGTAGGTGTTCAACAAAGATTTATTCAATATAATTGAATTTCCTGATAACCAAATGACTAGACAGACTCGCGGATAAGATATAAATTAGTAAAGCAGATTTAAACCATATGTTGATCATTGAAAAGTTGTTTCATTTTTAGCCAAGATAAATGCTTTTTTAATGTGTAAAGAAATCTATAATTTTCTGTGCTTTGAATTGAAGCTCCCCCTCGCCAGGTTTCCTGCCTGCTTCTGGCTTCTCTTAATGAGCTAATTTACCCACCGAGGTGAGAGATTTCCTCTTGGGAGAGGGCTTAGATGGGCCTCTCTCACATCCAGGGCCCCAGAGCGTTTCCTTACAGGGCTTTAAACACTCTGAGCATATTTAAGAGAGAAGCCAAGAAACAAATCTGTTGTTTTAGCTTTATTCCTCGAGGCTCTGCGGCTCAGCTTTCCTTCCCCTTTGATCATGCTCAGTGGAGTGGCAGGCCTGGAAACTGCGGAGAAAGGCTGGGTCTCTTTAGGAAGCCCAGTTCAGGGGGACCCACCCAGCTCCACACAATGAAAATAAAGTTGTCAAACCTTTGAGGTGGCTGCAAAGATTTATTCTTCCTGGGCAAATTGGTAAGGCATTTGTATTTTTTAAAAAATGCTTTGATGAGCCTGATAAGGAAGTTCTGGTTTGAATGTGGAAAAAGATTCTGGAGTTTTTTCCATTGCCCAACTGGGTTCATGACATTCTCTGCAAAGCCTGACCTGTGGAAATGAACTTGCCCTCCACACTAATGACAAGACCATCAGAGGATGGATGGGGATTACCGAACACAAGCTTGTACTATCTTAGAACTCAAGCCTCCAGGAGGCAGGCAGTCGCAGAAACCTTTTGTAGATTTTGACATTTTCTCCACACATTTCCCATCCCTCAGCTGCCCACCAAAATCTACCAGTTGCTCTGTTATGGATCTGTTCCTTGCACTCCTTACACCAGCTGAAGCAGTTGCATATGCAGTATTTTATTTTGCAATATAATTGAAAAAGTCTCTATGCTTCCTAAGCCAAGTGGTGTTTATTGTGGAAGTGTCACATACTGTTCTGAGCACATCTTGGGTCGCATTCTGGTCTCAAGGGATCTAGCAAAGGAAATGGAAGCTGGTGTGAAATATCTTTCTCTCCTATTCCAGAAAGTCATTTCAGCCAGGGATATCTGCTAACCGCCCCGAGATGATGCTCTTAACATCCTTGAGTTTTCCAGACCATTATGAATGG
The DNA here is from genome assembly GCA_004365215.1 of Cuniculus paca. Lineage (NCBI taxonomy): Eukaryota > Metazoa > Chordata > Mammalia > Rodentia > Cuniculidae > Cuniculus > Cuniculus paca. The sequence goes on from RJWT010041225.1 coordinate 1,804, forward strand.
CTCTCAAAAACCTATGAACTCTAGGGCAAAATAAAATGTGGAAATTCATGAGTTGTTGTGGGTGAATGTTCTATAATCATTGGAGCACTTTCTTGGGAAAATCAGAAAACTGCCTCTGAATTCTGTGATGGGGCATTCCTGGGTTGGGTTGCAACAGGCAGTTTAGCTCAGTGGAGGCCCTATGGGCTGGGGATAGAGGGGGACCGTGTTTGGATTTCTTCGAGGGCACTTACTTCTGTGTCTCACATTGGGTATATTCTTAATTCTTCTTGCTCAATTAGCTCAACTGTAGTATCAGGGCAATTGCACTTTACTAGTGGAATCCTTTCAGGTTGTAAAGATCAAAGGCAGGCTCAGGTTACACTGGAGATCAGGGATTACTATAAGGAACGCAGGCACTTAAGGAAATGTGCCAAGTAATCACCACACAGGATGTGGCGCCTTTTCCTCAGAAGCCTGCCATATTTATGACAGAGTTTCTTCCTGTTTCCCTTCTCTGTATGCCCATCTCCCCTCTGCCAATGTGGGCTTTCCTTCTCCCCTTCCTCCCACTGTTTTTCTGTCCACCAACAGAAAGGATTCCACTGAGTCAGGTGCCATTGCCCGGTAGGCAGCTGCTGTTGGTCAGGGTACCGGGTTCCCTCAGAGCTGGTTTACCCTAGGGGTGGTTGCCTTTGGCTCAGTATGCATTTCCAGGAACCATCTGCAGGGACCAGGGCAAGAGAGTCACATGCCATCCAATTTGGTACTTGGCTCAGGAGGGCACTCGTGCTTGACAATCTCCACTCCCTTCCCCCTCCCAGTCTATTTTCCATCCTTCTCAATCTGCTGTGAATTCTGGGGGCCAAGCTCTGCAAGTTATTTCCTGTGCTCCATGACTGTCTTGTTTCCCATTAGGTTTGCCAATGGGAGGCATTGGAAGGAGATCACACAATGGAGAGAGAAGTTGGGGTGTTTATTCTTTAGCATCTTTCTATCACCTGGTTTGGGCAAAGTCCATAGCATCATCAAACCCTCCATCATGCCTGCACCTGTCTCTAGCATTTTGGTAACAGAGCCCTTCTGGAGAAAAGTAATGACTTCCAATAGCTTCTGCTTTTTGCTCCCCCTCCTTCTTTTTTTCTTTTCTTTAGAATTGAGTATTGAACCCAGGGCCTTTGTACTAAGCTATATCCTCAGACCTCTTTCCCCACCTAACCTTTATAATTGAGACAGTCTTACTAAGTTGCCCACACTGGGCTCGAACTTTTGAGCTGCCTTCCTGGGATTACAGTCTACTAGGATTATAGGCATGTGCTACCATACTTGGCTTTCCTTCTTCTTTTTATAGATTCTGAGTGCTTCATCTTCCCTATTTGGTTCTTTTAACTCTGACCACATTTTTGTAAGTTGTTCCCTTATCCTGCTCTTCTCAATGAGCCCTCCGAGTAAGCCGGGTCTTGATGGAACTTTGACTAATGAAGGAGTTACAGGTATGGGGTACATAAATGTATTATGCACTATCAGGGCAAGCCTTGAAATTCAGGGATAATTGTAAGAATTAAATGAGTTTATATTTCTTTTCTTTTCTTGTTTTGTTTTTCTGAGGCAGTACATAGTTCATACTGGCCTGGACCTCAAAATGTAGCCCAGGCTGGCCTCAAACACACAGTGTTCCTCTTGTGTTGGCCTCTCAAGTGCAGATATTATAGGCGTGCCTGGCTCTTCATGGGTTTATATTTCTAAGGGCCTGGTGTGTTATGGGACTCAACACCTTGAAGATCTTCTCATTACTGCTTTTCCTATGTGCACACAGAAGAAACTAATCAATATGATGTGTTTCAGAGGCATAATGTCTCCACAGACATTCATCTAGTTTCTTTAGCAACCTAGAAGGACTCACTTCCAAGGTAATAGGTGTGATGTCATGGGCTCATTCACCCAAGGCCTAATCCTAAATGAGAAGATGTTGAATCTTCAGGGATAAGGGATGCAACAAAGCTTTGTGGGACAGTACTTAAGGGTATGACATGGAGTGCTTATTGTTGTTATCTCATTGAAACAGTATAATAGAATGCGTCTGATCTGAGGTATGAGGAGAACAGAAGTAGTAGCTCAAAATGTGAAGTAATAAGGGGTAGCTATTGTTGGATTGATGCTGCTGTTGCTTTGTAATCAAGAGTTTGGACAACTAGGAGTCTGTGACAAAATATTAGGAAAGAAATCACATCTCTGGGTAATCAGAAGAAAAATTCCAAAGTGTTACACACAGAAGTGATCTTCGGTAGAGCCACAGTTCAAGTGTTTTCTTCTACAGATAAACTAGGACCTCAAGAAGTCAGTGCCTAGGCTAGAGATGACAAGTGTACAGTGCACATGTAATACTGGTTCTTCCATGTCTGTGACAGACATAAATAATCGATCATGGAACTTACTACCGCTCGAGAGAGATCCTGGGCTCAGCTCGAGAATGATCCTGGATTTAGTGCTCCAGGCAGGCACTAGCAATTGGTCCAACTCATCATAGACATAGGAAGCCATTTGCCATTCCTGGACTAGGAGCATCCAATGACTCCTAAGGTTTAATGATAACTCTTGTTAGCAACAGAGCAGAGCAGACCTGATTTTGCCTTTGAATCTTGAGTTTTCAAGTTTCTTATGTATACAAATTAGGTTTGAAGTGATGTGTGTAATTCATGCATGCTCTACAGTAAGAAGTAAGAGGAAAGAGGGATAGATGCCTACATCAGCATTCATCATTGAGTCTGCAAATCAACTAGGTTGATCATTTCTTTTTCTTCTTCTTTGCCTCCTTCCTTAGGTTATTCACCCACTAATTAAAGCCATCCCCATAAGGCCAAATAAAAGAAATCTAAATATCTTTTTGTTTGGTCAAAATGTTTGGTTGGTCCAAAGTTTCTAGACTATCTCTAGGTTTAATTCCTCATTTTCATTTATGCACCACACAGGTGCAGGACAGCGTTGATTTTGATAAGCAACAGGCCCATGCCCTTGCGCTGCACACCACTCAACAGCTTAAAAGACTCCACAAAGGAACTTTAAGACAGCTCAGCTCTAAAGACATTGTTTTACTCTCTTTTTTTTTCTTTCGCTTTCAGCAACCTATGAGGTAGAACTAGGTGAACTTGGTGAGAGTCCACTGTTCTTAAAGTATAAAAAAATGGCAATTTGTCAGGATTCAATCTGAAATTTATCACTTCTATCCTTAAACTACAAATGTAAGGCCACCAAGTAAAGTTTTAGTAGTTAACAAGATTGTTTTTGTCAATAGCAATTATGTGCTGGGGGGACACCACTCCACGTCCAGCAGTGTGGTCCATGCTGCTCAAAGATGGTAAGACTCAGGCGGGGAGACACATCGAACAATTCCAGGAGTGCCTTTCACATCCCGTTAATGCATGTGACAGCCAGGGAGCAAGGATATTATTTTTTTCCTTATGCAGCAAATTGTGGAAACATGGCCCCAAAGTCTTAAAAGTCTGTTGACCAGACTCATGTAGAGCCTCTGATAGTAATGAGAAAAAGAAATCTATTTGAGGAAGATTCAGGAGTCTCCAGTTGTCTGTCTATAGGCTACATGAGTTTGTCAAAGGGTTTTGTTTGGAGTTTTAGTTTTAGCCTTCTTGTGTCATTCATTCGCATTATGCATCGGGATCCCAAGAAGGTGGTTGCCCTTTTGGTTCTCAGTTTAGATGTTACAGAGGTAGCAAGAGTAGAGTAGGTAAGAGCTTGGGCTCTGTCCTCTGGAGTGAGACAAACAGGGTTTTGGCCCAGCTTTACTGCTTCAAGGGTTGGGACTGTACGCAGTTTACTTTGTCTTTCTCAACCTCAGTTTGCCAGGTGGTGTTAGTCACGGAATACACTTCGCATGTTATTTGCTAACATACGCAAAGTGCTTTGTGAGGTATAATAGGGATACTCAAAAATCTTAGCAGCTGCGGTTTGTGTGTTACTGCCCCAGCACAGTTTGCAATGTGGGGTGTACACTGTGCTCTATCCTGAACCGTTAACTGCCTCAGTATACCAGTCCCTGCTTTGCCAATGGCTTGAACTTGTGATTTTCAGAAGGTTGCCTCTGGGCTCTCGGAGCTGCCTCACCTGCACTGAGAACCCCATGCACTTGGGAGTTCCCATCGCCTACCACCCTGGTGTGAGCTTCTGCAGCCACCGACCCTGGAACGGAGCTTGAAAGTCCAGCTCCTTTGCCTCGGTACACAGCACACTCTGAGGTTTGAGTGTATCCTAGAGCTCCCTTTGCATTCACGCAGAGGCTGGAAATTTGCCAGGAATGCGAACCCTTGCTTGACTTCTCTTTCCTGCCAGGTATCCCTGTCTCAGCACCTTCTGATGGCACTTATGTAATGCAAGAATCCTTGCCAATGTCTGCCTTACAGGATCCTAAGCAGCTCTGAAGGGTACTGATTTACCCACTCAAAGTGTCCAAGGTAGGGGCCCCATTTTACAGAAGGAGCAATGGAGGCTCAGGCGGCTCATGACTTGCTGCAGTTCTCTTGATATGAGACCACAGCACCTGTCTTCTGTCTCCAGTTGTTCTATCTAGGAAAGGCACACCTGTCTCCAAATCATTCATCTCCATTTCCTCCAGTTATTTATACAAATGAGAGAAAGGCTACAGTGGGTTATCTCATCAGGAATTTAGAACTGAGGAAAGAGAGAAGACTAGGACCAGATTAAAGAAAAGGGCCCAAAATCTCATCACAAAGATTGAATCCTGTTGCTTTTGAAACCACATAACAGGGAAATATTCTCTGATAGCAGTGAGAAAGGCCTAAGCAGGAGGGAGGGAACCTGAGGGCTATTGTATTTCTTGGTGCTGGGTGTACTGCAGCCTGCTCAGTGCTGGCATTGGCTTGCTTCGTGCTTAAACTGCTTATTAAAGTCTAGACGCAACATAAAAGCACGTAAATTGGTTCCAGCCATCTCTAGTAAAAACTTCAACTGGAGCTGGGAAGTGATTGGAGCATCTCTTGGTGTAATTAAAATTGACTCTTAGAGTTTCTTTAGCTTAATTGGTAACACTTTCTTTGGAAGTTGGTGAAAGCATCTTGCTGGGAAGGTTAAATGCATTTCTGTGTATAAGATCAGAATTCAAATATAGTTTTATGGACACATTTACAGTTATGTTCTACCCGGGTGGTCTCTTTTCCCCTGTATCTTTTCTATTTAAGATTTATGCTGTCATTCACCACAGTCTAAATGTGTTTTGATAAAAAGAAAAAAAAAATGAACCGTTGCTGACGCATTTCAAACAGAGGGTTGGTAATATTTTGAAGCTTTTAGTAAATTGAACTGCAGTTCGGTTTAACCCAGCCTCTTTCCTTCCTTCAAGCCCTTTACTCTGAGTCGAGTGCGGAAACTTTGTTTGTCATCCAGAAATGGAAAGTAGTTGCTACTATTTAGCTGGGTACAAAGGTAGGAAGACAGGCACTTTCCTGAGATGGTCAAACCCTTGCTGCGGCTGCACCCACGGGCCCCCCATCATGTGGGAGTGGCTGTGTTTATGCACAGGAAGATCTTCATGTGTGCTGGGACTTTTCTTCTTTTGCATCTTGAGGGTCTTGTCAGTGCAGTAGATTATGATAGTAGAAAACTGCTGTTTTTAATTTTTGGACAATGATTATGAATGATGCTTCTAGGGCCCTTAAGTAAAATTTGACAATGCAAAATCAAGACCTGCTTGATTTTACCTTTGGGAGCATCAACTCTCCTTCATTCTTGGGGTCATGAGTTCATGCTTGTCTTAGTAATGTGTCCATCCTGCTACAGAGCAGAGGAACTCACCATTTTGTATCAATTCAATATTACCACTTCATGTGGGAGAGAACGGGTTGGCAAAACAATGTTATGAAGATCATAAAGGAAATAAAAATCACTTGATCCTAGGGTCTGAAAGCAAAAACTGCTTATATCCCTGTGTTTTCCCTAAAACTCATCTACAGGCATGTATACTTTGTATAATTTTAACCCTCATGGTATAGATGTACTTTTAAACTAAGGCTCTTTTAAAAATGGATAAAATTTGCATTAAGTATGCCCTCATTACTAAATGTTTAAAACACAGAAAAGTATATAGGTTGAGAATCCTAAATTTGAAATGACTAGAACTAGTAGTGTTTCAGATTTTATTTCCCCCCACCAGATTTTGCTATATTTGCATTGACTTTGAGGGCAGACCACCACTAGTCTGAAAATCCAATATACAAAATGCTCCAAAATCTGAATTATTTTGTGCATGTCAGCACTCAAGAAGTTTTATATTTTGGAGGATTATAGATTTCATAGTTTTGGGTTAGATGCTCCACGTGTAATATCACTGGCCAAAGACAATGCCTATGAATATTTTGGTCTTATTTTTTCAAATATATGTACATATATTGCATTTCTTCCTATAACTTTATTAGTTTTGTATATATTAATTTTGTTTCTTGATTTTTATGCATATGTATAATTATAAATCTTTGGTAAAGATAATTTAAATGGTGATGTGATACATTCCATTAACAGACTATACTTTGCTTTTGTATTTTATTAGAAGATAAAGTTATGTAACATATTTGTTTTGCTGTAATAATGCTATAAATGGTCTAGATAATTATAAGTTCGGATTTTTTTTTGTTTGTTTGCTGTTTGCATCTAGGATTATTTTCTTCCTGTGAATCTCCAAAATGAAATTATGTGATCAAAGGGAATGAAAGAATCTAAAGCTCTTGTTAATAGTGCCGAACAGCTTTCCAAAGTGTACTATCAATTTACAGCCTTACTAGCAATGCACAGGGCTATTACCATGGGTTATTTTAAAAGTTCTTTGTCGTTTTGATACAAAAATGGCATCTATTTAGTTCGCATATCTTTGATGGTCTAGCTCTGTCTCCTCTCAACTGAATCATCTGTTCTCTTCCTTTGTTCTCTTGGTGGATTTTTTGAACTTTGAAAAATATTGATCTACATTAGTTATTATACATGTTATAAGTATTAAATATATTTTGATCTTCAGCTGTTTTTATTTGCTTCTTGGAAGAGGAGTTTTTTGTTTATTTTGCAGTCTAGGTGATGTGGGATATGTCCTACATATTGTTGGGGGTGCAGTCATGGTAGCACAAGGTGATATTATATATTTTCTGGGGTACAGACCTGCACCCAACTCTCACACAGTGATGCCTCCTACATGTCAGGGTCCATTCCAGATTGTCCCCACATCCACTTTGCTTATGGAAATGGATACTCTGTGTATCCTTCAAGCCCTATGTCACACATATCCTTCTCTTACAATTTCCTCATCTTCTTCTAGTGCTGTTTCATTTTTAATAACCCTGAAACTCTGCACTCGATTGGAGAAAGAGCCCTTCCTAGGATCTAGAAGTAAAGATTTTTGTGGAGTTTTGTTTTCTGATAGAACCACCAATAAAGCTATTGAAGATGGGGTGAAAAAAATATGGATAACACAGAGATTTACTGAAGAAAGAAGGGCAGAGGAAGTAGTTGGCTGCATTTTCTTCAGCCTCTTGCAGACAGCTGTGGAGGCATGCATGTGCACGTCTATGTGTGTATACAAGTGTGTTAGCCTAGATTTTATTAAATGCAGAGCCTGAAGCAAGGATTTAGGCACAGGAGGTTATTTTGGGAGATGATCCTGGGGGTAGGAACAAGGGACTGGAGAGAGTGAATCAGGGAAAAAGAAAGCTGATCTCAGGATGCATTATTAATTTGGCTTTTGCTGGGGGCAACTTGGTTTCAGTGTGGAGCCACAGAAGCCATGTAGGATTATCTTTGAGAATCAGAATATGATTTCCTGGTTCCCAAGTCTCATGTCGAAGGGCGCTCCATTGCTGTTAATGACTTCACCCTTCTGAGTTTGTACATACATCAGAATGGCTGGTTTGAGTTCTTTCAGGCATCCCTTGTGCCTGTGGCAGAGAAAGTCCTGGGATAGAAAGTGGAAGGTATACAATGCAGGTGAGGTGAGGGTGTCTTATGCTACATCACGTATGTCTGCTCCTGCAGGAACATTGTGGTAGGAGGTCTGGGGAGTGAAATCTTGTAGGTGGGAAGCAAGAAAGGTCAGACATGGAGTGTGTATTATAAATGATGTTCTGCATTTAATGTGGTTCATTTAAATCCTAGATAGATGCAGCATGTATTTACTCTAAATTTGATCTTTTCCTTTCGAACCCACATAGAGGTATCACCTTGTTCACTTCTCTACTTCCTACCTCCTCCAAGTCTGGCCAGCAAGAACATCGCATTTCCCCAACCAAAGCCATTGGTTCAGGGGTAGACATGGGAGGCAGTCTGAACCAAGAGAACCAATCAAGACTTTTCTGGGCCTACGGGGGACAAATAATCTTTCTTTGCTGCCAGAAGAATATAATACTCTCATTTCAGGAGCATCACCCAGAGCTTGGAAAAAAAAAAAAGTGAACAACATGAGAACCAGGAATGAATTGTTTAAATTCCTTGCTTCAGCCATTCACGGAAAATTTCAGATATTTTACCCAGTTAAATACCTGTCTTTTGTTTTTGCAGAAACTAGTTTGACAAGAGATTTCTGTCACTTCCAACCAAAAGACACCAATAAATACTTTGAATTTATTCCCATTTATGATAGATTTCTTTTAACTTCATTCCTTTATTTGTTCAATCAACAAACAATGAATGCCTATTCTGTGACTAGTGCTAGGAAAAAGTTAGGCTTTCAGTTGTGTGGAGAAGAAAGGGACATAAATTAAAGTTCAAGTGTACTTGAACCCCCTGGAACACAGAATATATTACCTTTTATTTTCTTTCTAGAGTCCACATAAAGGAAACATGTAATATTTATCTTTCCGAATCTGGACATGCACAACACCAGAGATGAGAAAGACTCAAGCTAAGAGAAACCAGGGAAGGATAATTTGTTTTCTGGAGGGAGGGATTCGTTCTTTATTTCAAAAAGACACTTGTCAATCCAGTATCAAAACAGTTGTGCTATTGGCTTGTCCTCCTCCCAACTGAACCCAAAGAGACTAAAACATTATCATAAAATGTACTCACTGGAGTACACCATGCAGGTGCAAAAATGCATACCTAACAGACCTCATTGAAATCTTCCCTAAAAGTGGGGATCAAGTGGGGAAAGAAACTTTGAAAAATCAGCAGACAGCCAGCCCAGAAGTTGTCGAAAACTCTAATAGCCAGATGAGTGGTTAGGGCTCCCTCACCCCGAAGTTGTAAAGTTTCAGCATAATGTAAAATTGAAAAACTTTTGTACATAAGCTATTCAAGACTTCTCCATCACTGACTGACACAAAGTACAATGAGATGCACTTCTAGAGATAGCAGCTTCAGATTAAAAACAAGAGTGATAGGGTATGTTTCATGTTGCTATTGGTGGCAAAATATAATTTTCCTCTTTCTTTCTTTCTTTTCTTTTCTTTCTTTCTCTTTCTTTCTTTCTTTCTTTCTTTCTTTCTTTCTTTCTTTCTTTCTTTCTTTCTTTCTTTCTTTCCTTCCTTCTTTCTTCCCTTCCCTTCCCTTCCCTTCCCTTTCCTTCTCCTTCCTTCCTTCCTTCCTTCCTTCCTTCCTTCCTTCCTTCTTTTGTTTGTTCATTTATTCATTCTTTTTTCTTTTCTTCCTTTCAAGGATACAAGAGAGCTCTTAAGTAGTCACTCAATATTAAGGGGAACATGATCCCCTCTGTGAGCAGTCAGAAAAGACACATTTTATTGCAAATGCATATCTGTGTTAGTACTTTTCTAGTACCTGGAAACAGTCTCTACATATAAGTTCTACAATTAATGTATCAGTTATCAACTGTTGCAGTAATGCAACTCAATAAAGAGCCAGGTCAGAAGTAGGTGACAAATGTTTTTGCTTATAAATCTATGGTTTGCATGCTGATTCGAACTGGGCTTGGTAAGGCTTACCCATGTGCCTGTCATCAGCTGCGGTTCAGCTGGGTAACCTTCCCGAGATTGCCTGGACCCCCTCACACATCTGAGACCTTGACTGGAGCAAGCAGCATCTACTGTGTGCATCTCATTCTCGAGTGCTCTAGACAGAGGCTGCTCCACGTGAAGCACAGGAGCAAGAGATAAATGGAAACACACGGGTTTGCTTCAGGCTTTTCTGTCCATCACCTTTGCTGATGTTTAATTGGCTGAAACAAGTCACATAGTTGAGTTTGGGGGCATGAAGTGGCCCTCGTACCATTCTATAGCTAAGGGTAGAGAATCCAGGAAAAGTGAAGAATTGAGAACACTCTTGCAACCTGTTGACTACACTTGGTTAGCTTATATATAGTTTATTAAGATGAGCATTTATATAACTGGCTTGATTTGTTTTGAAATGCAGACCATGTCTTTCCTGACATTCCTGAAGTCTTGGTCAAATTAGCTCTCTTCCAAACGCATGGGACTTCTCTTTTCTCTGCAGAAAGAACTGAATATTTTGTTTCATTTTTGGTTTTCTATAAAAATGAAAAACGATTCTTGGATTTTGAGTGACCCGCTTTCCTCTATGGAGCTTAGATTTCCTGAACTGAAGCTATGTATACCTTTCA
>RJWT010041226.1:0-12362 GCA_004365215.1 Cuniculus paca
GGATATATTCAACTACCAGCTTTACCCCTGAAATGGGTATAAAATTCTTTAGCTATTGCCCTAAACTTGTAGTCACTTTGGATTCTAGTAGATACTGCATAAAACTTAAATTTCCCCTAAGAAGGGGCATTCATCTCATGGAAAACAAATCTCCCCTCAAATTATAAAAATTTTTCCAGATCTATAAGCCAGGACTGTGATAATGATCAGCCAAATCCTATTCCAACTCAGAAACCTCTCAGAAGCGTGTGTCATTTTTCCCTAATTAATGGGCCAGTCTGATTGTCTTTGTCAGAGGTATGCTCCCTTCAGTACCTTATTGCCCAGCAAAGAATTCATTCTAAAGCCTCCTCCATGTTTTTCTCTTTATTTCCTTTGTTAAGGAGCCTGGCTTTATTTCCATCAGGTCTGGGCCCCCTTCACCTTTTCTTCTTCTCGAAGTGAAGTCCTTCCCTATTTTCTCTTTCTAGTTAGACTTTTGCCTGTAATTTCATGCTGTTGTCTTATTTTAATTTCCTTTGTTACTGAAGCAAGGACATGTGTTACCAAGGACAAAACTATTCAAAAAGAAAATGCCTGCGAATGCTCCTAAATGATATTTGACTGTCTTCAGAGTGGCATTATTTGTAAAGGACTTTGGGGCAGGTATCGCAGCAATCTCTCTGGTTATTTTTCATTGTTAAATGCTAGGACTCTTATTTTAGCTCAGACTCTTTATTTTAGCTCGAACTCTTAGACCTCCTCCATCTACCGCACTTAAACTACCAGAGATGAAAGTTGTAGTAATTGTAATGCCACAGCATGTATGTGTTCATTAATTTTATTGTGGTAATTATTTCACAATATACCTCTATATCATTTTTCATCTATAAAATATACAATTTTTGTTTGTTACTCTTTACAAAGTTATGAAAAACTGTTTAGCTTTTTAAGAAACTTCTAAACTTGTCTTCAAAGTTGTTGTACCAGTTGGTATTCTCACCAACAATGATAGAAATTTTTATTGCGGCCAGGGATTTAGCTCAGTGGCATAAGTGCCTGCCTGGCAAGCGCAAGGTCGTGAGTTCAATCCCCGGTGCCGCAAAAAAAAAAAAAAAAAAGAAATTTTTATTGCTGTACATCAGCATTTTCGTTAATTTTCAATGTGTTTGGATTTATCTATTAAATAATAAGTAGTCATCATTATTTTAATTTTCAGTTTCCTAATGATGTGTGATGTTGGATGTATTTTAATATTCTTATATGCCATTTGTATATCTTCTTTGGTAAGTTAATTGTTCCCAATCCTAGCAAACCAAGAATTTTTTGTCACTAGTAAATGTTATATTTAATGTAGGCTTTTGTAGATGTTCTTTATCAAGTTAATATTTCTGTTGTGCTTTCTAATAAATGATAACAGTAAATAGATAGTCAAAATTATTTTGTTGAGCATAGTAGAGAATTTTGTAAGTTCTTATTTTTCTATTTTTTGATGGAAACTAAATGTGAAAGCAATTGGAGGACAGGATATCCTGGTTGACTGTGATACTCCTTTACCTATGTCATCTTTAGTAATGATGGCCTTCTTCAGTTGAAAGCCCCCTTGCATCTGTAAATATGATAACTGTTTTTGAAGCTGAAAGAGGAGATTAAAATTAACCAGAAACAGTTCTTTCATATAACCTTCCACTAGGGAGACACTAATAGTTCTGTATAAGAAATTTTTCTTCAGAAAACATGCTATACCATCATACTATAGTTTATTTATAATTATAGATTAAATTTTTAAAAATGTATGTCCTAATAAAAAGAAGCATATGTAAAAGTATCTGAATGAGAGAAAATACATTTATTCAACCCAGCTTGTTTGGAGAGTTTTGTGAACCAATTGTAAAGATCTTGTAACTGGTTAAGCCTTTTAAACAGAATGTGTTTTATGCCAGAACACTGCTATTCATATCCTCAGAACACACTCTGACATTGTTCTGATGTGTTAAATCCTGTTCATTGTATTTGTGGAGTGTTTGACACTGTGAACAGTTTTCTTTTCTTTGCTTAACTCCACTGAGGGCCAGAAACAGATTCTATTTTTTCTATATAGTTCATATTCTGTTTATCCTAGATGACAATTGGGTTTTGTTCCACACATAATGTACTAAATGGGAAGGTCTGCAAAGTTATGTAATTGCAACTTTATTTTAAAGTATATTTCTTCAATGCAAAATAATCTACTACTTATTGTTTTTAATTTGAGTTTTCATTTATCACATTTTTTTCTTGGATGGAATTTAGATTTCTATAAATGAAGTTAACAAAATGTTCTCAAAAAGGATAATTATTTTAACCTGTGAAAAGGAGCATATGTTGTTGTATGCCACTAAGTATCAATTCCTGCAACTTAAGAAAAATTAATTAGAAAGAAATAAATCCAGTTAAGCTTATCTAATAAACTGGTTTGTACACATCACAATTACTTTGATGGTTTCAGAGCTTTTAAAACAATCTAAACAATTTCTCAACTAATAGGAAATAATTAAAATATGAGAAATGTTTATTTTTTATAGGTTTTGATACTGAAGGATTAAGCAACAAAAGACATTATCTAGTCACATAATGTTTTATGAATTTCAGAAGCTTAAAAAATTAATTATTATGGGCTGTATATTTGTGCTCACTGTAAGGCTGGAATTGGACCTGACTCTCCCAATCTCCAACCTACTTGGCAGCAGGCACACTATTCTAAGCAGAGAGGCTGTCATTGGCAGACACAGGATGAGTCAAAGAGATGAGATAGGACAAGGAATCTTGCAGGTCTCAGGGCATCTGGAGACACCTAGAGATTTCCATGAAAATTTACACTGGACACTTCAAGGACTTTGCCCACTGAGATGCAAGACTGCCATTGATCATAGATGTTTATTAAAATCTTTCCATCTAATGTCTCTTGCTTTCTTTCAATCCCTATACAAGGGGCTCATATCTCTTTGTTCCCCACAGATGGTGTTTTCACCCTCTATCTGCCTGCAACCAGGCACAATAAATTCTATGCCATGTTGCCTATACACAAGTCTGGTGGTCTTGGCTGGTCTTTGCAGCTCATATTGCTTGCATTCACCATGAAAGTTTTTACTTCCATTGGGATGGTATCAGAAAATTAAGATTTTAGGGAAGCAATTACATTTACATGAGCTCATAAGCTACAGTGCCTATGACAGGATTAGTGTTACTACAAGAAGTGGAGACTAGACCTTATTCTAGAAGCCATGCACTGTTATAATGAGAATGCAGCTATCTACAAGACAGGAATAAGGCTCTCAGAAGTCAGTAGATCTTCTAGTACTTTGATCTTGTACTTCCAGCCTCAAGAACTATGAAATATAAATGTTTATTGTTTAAGCCACTAAGTCCATGATATTTTTATTAGTGCAGCCTTGTCTACATAAATGAGTACTGAGATGTGTGATGCTGCTGTAACAAATATCTAAAAATGTGGAAATTGCTTTGGGCTTGGGTGATGGGTAGAGACTGGAAGAATTTTGAAATACATACTAGAAAATATCATAAAGGGAATTTGGACAAGTGAGTCTGGCAAGAGCTTAGAAGTGAAATTTTCATCTTCTTGGATAGACCACTTACATACATAAAATAGAAAACATATTAATGTTTATAATGTTGGTAGAAATATGAAAATTAAGGTTAATTCTCATAACATTTAAGATAAAATTAAAGAACATACTATTAGATAATGAATAAGAGGCAATACAATCTATACAGTGGCAAGAATCTGGTTGAATTATATTTGTGCTTTAGTATTTGTGGAATGAAGAATTTGCACGTGATAAAATTGAATATTTAGCTGAGAATATTTAAGCAAAATGTTGAAAAAGTGGCCTGTTTATACATGACTACTTCTAGTAAAATGTGACAGGGGAAAAATGAGTAGAAAACTGAATTGTTAAGCAAAAGGAAATAAAAATTTAAAATTTTGTAAAATCCTAGCTAAATAAATGAGAAAGCATGTTCTTAAGAAAAGTCTAAGGTTGTGCCTAAGGAAATGTGTGATAAGATTAACATGAGTTTAAACCATGTGATTAATCAGCTACCCAGCATGAAAATTCTTTATTTTGAACTGAAGAGAAGGAGGTGAGCTAGAATAAAGCAAGAATATGGTTAGAATTAAGAATGTTCCCCCAAAGCCTCATTCATTTTAGAAAGATGATTGAATCATGGTTATCCTGTACTCATCAGCGGATTCATCCACTAATGAATTTAGTAGCTGAATGTGCTATTAGGAGGTAGACTGTGATTGGACTAGGTGGGTTAATGAGGGCATGACCTTGAAAGGTATGTCTTAATCTCTGGCTCCTCTCTTCACTCTTTTCTTTATGTTACCATGCTGTGAGTGGTTTTTCCTCCACTTTATCCTCTATCATTCCGTTTCTGCCTGGCAGACAGCTGACAATAGACTGGAACTGCAAACCAAAATAAGCCTCTCCCTCCTTAAATTGCAAGTGTTGGGTATTGTGTTTCAGCAATGAAGGAAATCATTTAAGGTGAATTTTGGTACTACACAAGTGGAGTTATAGCTGTGATTAACTAACCATGTGGTTGGACCCCTTGAGATTTGTTTGCATGAGGATTTCAAAAGATTTGGAGGTGCCCCGCTAGGGAAGTCCTGGCTTCTCTACTGAGTTTGATGGGTGGTTCTGATCAGACCTCAGAAAATCAGTATTGTGATAGAAATGTAAACAAAAAAGATAAAGCTCAAAAGGTTTCAGTTGGGGGCTGGGGATTTAGCTCAGTGGCTTAAGTGCCTTCCTGGCAAGCATGAAGTCCTGAGTTTGAGTCGCTGTCCAAAAAAAAAGGAAGTTTCAGTTGGGAACAAGGACTCCATTGACAATTGAACTTGAGACCATGTATGTTATTCTCTGGCAGAAAATTGGCTTACACTTTGTTTATATGTTGACACTTTGTGAGACCCTGAGATTCAGTGGGGTAGACTAATTAATCTGACACAGGAAATTCCAAGACATGGATACTTCTAGAGCTTTTAGCCGTATTTAAGAAAATCAGAGCTTAATAATTTGAAAAATTTCACTGATGGCCAGAAAATAAGAGCTAGCAATGATGGAGCCAAGGAGAGTGATGATTAGTATTAAAAAGAAGACAAGTACTTTCCATGAGGAAAGGAAATAGGAAAGATACCTCAAGGGACTCTCTGGAATCAGATCTCACTCTTACCAAACTCCTGGGCACAAAGGTGATAGACTTTGCTTTGAGAAGAGAGACCCAGGCATCTTGCTTGAGACGAGGTGCCTAGAAATTTGGTTCTGTGGGATTTGGTTCAGTGTTCAGCCATCTAGGCACTTGGAGGTCTGTGCACCCATATAATGCAAGGGACACTAGTTCAAGCTGCCAGTAGACCTTGGCGTCAATCACATTGTTCTGGTTTTTACAGGCATGCAGACTGCAGGAGTTGTGGGGTTAACGAAGCTTCCATCTGGATATCAGAGCTATACCAGGAAGTCTAGGCAATTGACTCCCAGTTGAGAGAATCCTGGGGCTGTAGTACCTTCTTGCAGAGTCCCTATGTAGACATCACACCACTGAACCTTAAGTATAATGTCATGTACCAGCTTTCCTGTTGGTGGGACAAACTACTTGACATCTCCCACTTAAAGAAGAGAGTCACAGTTTCAAAGGTTTTGCTCATTGATTAGTTTTCTCCAAAACAGAACTACATGGCAGAAAAGCTTGGTGGAGCAGGGAAGCTTGGTTCATGGTAGCAGAACAAGGAAACTAAGAGGGAAGTGTGTGAAGTTGAAGACAAAAGTGCAGTGGAGAACCCAGAAAGTTGGAGATGCAAGGAACGTAGAACAGCTAAGGAAATCCGCAGTGAGCAAAACCAGCCCAAGTGAGAAGCCATGAAGACAGCAACAGACAATGCTATAGGGGCAGAACTGTCCAAAGCCCTTGGAGTTCACATTTTGTCACCACTTACTCTGGATTTTGGCTATGCTGTTCAGGATTTTATATTTGCTCTGCTGGGTTTTGATCTTGCTTTGGTTCTATTCTTTTCTATTCACCTATTCCTCCTTTTGGAATGAGAATACTTACTCTGTGCCATTGTATGTCAGAAACATTTAACTTTCTTTTTGATTTTTATAGGAACTCACAACTAAAATTCTGGATTGAGTCTCAGAGGGGACTTTAGATTTGAAATTTTCAGCAATACTGGAACTGTTAAATCTTTGGTGACTCCAGATGAACTAAACACATTCTGCATACAGAGTTGAGTGGGAGTATTTTAGGGGCCAGAGACAGAATGTTATGGTGTGAATAGAGAATGTCTCTGTACAGTCACATGTATTCATAGGTAGGATTTTGAAAGGTGACTGGGTTATGGGGGTCCCATACTCATCAATAGATAATTCACTGATGAGTTCATCCACTAATGAGCTCAGTATTTGAATGTGGTGTTAGGAGGTAGTGATTGGTCAGATGAGACAGTTTACTGGGGCTGTATTTTCCTTCCCAGATTTTCTCTTGGTTCTCTTTTGCCTGACTCCTCTGATGTGAGCATCTTTTCCTCCACTGGATCCTTATGCCATTCCATTTATGCCTTAAAGCAAGCCAAACACGGACTGTAACTGAACCAAAATAAACCTTTCCTCTAAGTTGCAAATGTCAGGTTTATGTCTCAATGATGAAGGAAGTGACTAAAGACGCTTCAGTAATCAAATTCTGCAGCACAAGAATATATTGCTATTCAACTGTAGTTGTACTGTCCTTTAAGAAGAGGGTAAAATACTCCTTCAATGATTTACAGATAATCAGGTCACTGCTTGAATTACAATAGGGCAGAGAGCTTCCAATTGAAGCTGTGAGGTGTATCACCCAGAGCCATAGAGTTGACTCACAATTGAGAGAATCCTGGGGGTGTAATACCTGCTTGCAGAACTCAGGTGAAGACATCACATCCCTGAACCTTGAGTATAATGTGTACCAGTTTTCCTGTTGGTGGGACAAACTACCTGACCCCTGCCATTTAAAGGAGGAGACCGTCACAGTTTCAAAGGTTTTGGTCCATGATTAGTTTTCTCCAAAACAGAACTACATGGCAGAAAGGTTTTGTGGAGCAGAGGTGCTTAGTTCTTGGTGGCAGAACAGAGAAATGGCCCTCAAGGTCATACTTCCAAGGCCCACACAGACACTTCTAGGAAGAAAGGTGCTGTGCCACTGAGCTATATCCCCAACTCTACACAGATACTGCCAGGAGTGCACTTTACTAATCACATAGGCAACTTCTAAGCTAATCAAGTTGACCAGTAAGCTTACATATCACACAGTGCCAACTATAGCATGCCTAGAGATTAGAGCACCAAACTAAATAGGATTGTTTTTGATACTTAACATCTCAGGATGTTCCTTTCCTTTAATAATTATTTAAGACCTATTTTTTACTTCTTTTTCCCCTACTCCTTCTATTTGGAATGGTAACATCTATCCTATGCCTCTTGACCATTTTATTTGGGAAGTAAATCACTTGTTTAATTTCACATGTTTCTAACTGGAAAGAAAGTTTGCTTTAAGTCTTATAAATATATGATCTAAATGATATACATATAAGACTTTGGACTTTAGACTTTCGGGTTACTGTAATTACTTAAGACTGGGAGCTGTTGGAATGGGATGAATGTACTTTGGTATGAGGAGGAAAATGATTTGGTGGCCAGCAGTAGAATGTTATGAACTACATGTTTGTGTTCCCCCAACAAATTCTTTGTTAAAACCTAATCCTGAATATGTGATATCAAGAGGTAGGGTCTCTGTGTTCAGACAAGGCCAAAAGGGTAGTCTCTACTATGGTATCTATGCCCCAATATGAAAAGAAGGGGATTAAAATGTGTTCTCCCTACCACAGTGATAGGGTGTCTACCTGCAAAGCAAGAAGAAAACACCAGATCTTCCAGCATTTTGACCTTGGATTTTTCAGGCTCCTGAAGTGCAAGGAATAAATGTTTGTTAAGCCAATCAGTCTATGATATTTTTGTCATAAAAACTGGACTAAAATAATAATAAAATGCAGCTTTTTGAAGGGAACTCAGGTAATTTATATTTTAAGGCTTTAAAAAATTATGAGAACTTTATGACTTTTTCCAAAAGTACATCATCCCCAAAAAAACTTAATAAAAGTATACTGAGAGAAAGATGAAGGAAGGTATAATTTCTATGTACGAAAACCAGAAAAATAAATATCTTTGAAATAGAAACTAGGAACTACTACTCCCATATAACATGCCTTGGCATAGTATTAAGGAACATAAATGGCAGTTTTTATGTTCTTTGCTAATCTGAAATAAAATAATACAGTAAGAGGTTCACAGTTGCAGGCCCACCCACGGTGCCATGATCTGACTTACTAGAAATGAGTACTATGCTATGCAACATTTGATTAACAAGGCCAATTTCTCTGTGTAGATTTTTTTCTGAAATAGTGTTTTTCTCTCCATTGACATCTCTATTTTAACATTTGCTAGACTACACAAACATATTTGTACTTTCCCCAGGATGATGTGTTGCTTGTTACCTACAAATTTTGTTGAGTCTTTATTTTTAGCCATACTTTTAGTGAACACAAATATACACCTATGTATTTTTAATTTGCATTTTACTGACTACATAGAATTTTAAAGACCATTTTATGTATTTACTAGACATGAGTATCATCTAATATTTTTGAGTATTCATTATGCTTGATTTTACTGTTTTACAGAATTATTTTTCTTTCCTTTTTAAAAAGTACATTCTAGATGTTAGTCCTCGAGCCTTTATGTGTCAAAAGTTTTATACTTTGACTTGGTTATTCACTCTTTTTTATTAGCATACATTTTCAGCACCTAATGTTTACAATCCTTGTGTGGAGTTGGAACAAGTACATGACCTTAATTCTTTTTCTCATCTTCTTTTCTTTCCATGCATCTCTTTAATTTTTTTTTTTGAGATTAACAACAGTTATATATTGCATATTGTTATCTTCAAAGTGGTTGCTCAGATTACAAGATATAGACATGAAAAAACGATCAAAGCACAAACAGTTCTTTCAATAGAGTTTAGTAGTATAACTATCTAATATATATATATATATCCTTTTCCCTTCTTTCTTTTCTCCTATCCCCCATGCTGGTTGTTATTCCTTTTGAGCAGTTTCTTCCCCTTTCACTTTCACAATTTACTCTTTCATATTTTTACACTAGGGAGACAATACAATGTTTACACATGCAAGTCCAATTTATTTCATGTATGAATATGGTCTCAAGTTGATCTCATTAACCTATAAAGCTCTCCAGTTTATTCTTCTTTGTAGCTGAGTTGTACTCCATTGTGTAACAATATTGTCTCTTTTTCATCAATTCCTTGATTGATGGGCATTTGGGTTGTTTCCACGACTTAGCTATTACAAATTGTGTTGCTATAATCATGGGTGCACATATATCACTCTGGTATGATGTTTTCAATTTTTCTGGGAAAATACCCAGAAGGGGATATTTGGATCAAATGTGACCCCCAAACATAGTTTTCTGAGGAATCTCCACACTGATTTCCACCGTGGTTCTACACTCCAACCAACAGCAGAGAAGGGTTCCTTTTTCCCCACAGCCCTGTCAGCATTTGTTATTGCTTGATTTCTTGATGAGAGCCATTCTTCTAGAATGAGATGGAATCTCAGTGTTGTTTTAATTTTCATATATCAAATGACCAGTGATGTGGAACATTTTTTCATATATGTATTTGCCAATTGTATTTCTTCATATAAGAATTGTGTATTTATCTCAGATGTCCATTTTTGGATTGAGTCTTTGAATTTGGGGGTCCTGAATTTTTTCAATTCTTTATGTGTTCTAGATAGAAGACCTTTATCTTAGTGATAGTTGAGTAAATTTTTCGCATTATGTGAGTTGTCTTTTCACTCAGTTGATAATTTCTTTTGATGTCAAAAACTTTTTAATAAGTTGAGATCCCAGTTGTTGATTCTTTAAAGTACTTCCCATGCGTTTGGGTTTTGTTCATGAAGTCTCTGCCTACACCTATGTCTTCAAGATTTCTGTCTACCTTTTCTTCCAGTAGATTTAGTGTTTCTGTTTTAATATTAAATCTTTGATCCATTTTGACTTTAGTGTCTGGTGTTAGACATATGCTTGGTTTTAGTCTTCAGCATGTGGAAAGTTAATTTTTCCAGCACCATTTATTAAAGAGGATATGTTTCTCCCAGTGAACATGTTTGGCCCCTTTGTCAAAGATAAGGTGACTGCGTGTCTTTTAGTTGTGTATGTATTTTCTAATCTGTTCCATCGCTTCTCAGGTCTTTTTTTTTTCTTTTGCCAGTATCATGCTGGTTTTATCACAGTAGCTTTGTAGTATAATTTCAAGTCTGGGATTGTGATACCTCCTGCTTTACCTTTGTTGCCCAAAATTGCCTTTGCTATTTAGTTCTCTTCTGGTTTCAGATAAATTTTAGGAATGTTTTCCTAGATCTGTGAGGTATGTTAATGATATTTTGATTGATATTTAGGAGTATGGTCATTTTGACTGTGTTGGTTCTTCTTATCCATGAGCAAGCAATATCTTTCCATTTTCTGATAACCTCTTCAATCTCCTTTTTCAGAGTGCTGTAATCTTCCATACATCTTTTGATCTCCTTCCCATTTTGGAAAGGTTCATCTCCTTACTGCCTATTATCTCTTTTATTTTGTTTTTTATTTATATTTTGGGTTTCTTATATAAGAGAAATCATGTGATATTTAAGCTTGTGTGATCATTCTTTTAAAACTTCTGATGAACAAAATAATAGTTTTTTTATTTTAAAGAGAATAGAACAATAATTTTTATGTTGTCCAAAGCATAAATCTTTTTATGATCTTCTTAACCCTGTTTAAAATATATTTCTTGATTTCAAAGTCAAGATGGTATTCTTTTTTATTTTCATATAGGAACTTTATGGTTTTACCTGCAACATTTAGATCTATAATGAAATTGAAATTGTGTTTTGTTTATGGATGAGTGTTTGATCTACTTTTTTTTCTTTAAATGACTATTCATTTAAGTATTTCCATGTCTTTTTATTCTATAGCATTGGTCCTTGCCTCGTTTATATTAGTATCATATTTTACTCATTGTATTTTTCTGTAAGTAGATATCTGATAGAGATTACCTGCCCAATTTGTTTACTTTAAGGACGTCTTAGCTCTTACAGTTCCACATGAAGGTTAGAATCTGATGGACAATTTTTATAAGACCTAGCCTTCAGGGATTCTCTGAGTGCTTTTTAACCTTTGTATAAATTGTCAGAGAAATCATATTTTCAAGTGGTAAATTTTATACTCTATAAACCTGTTGTGTCTCTATTTACTTAGGTCTTTCAAAGTTTTCTCTGAGCTGTATTTGTTGAACATCTTTCAAGATCTGAAAATCCTTCAATTGATTTATACCTAGATATTTTATGTGTATTGATGTTTTATCAAATTGCATCTTTAAAATTTTTATATTCTTGATTGCTTCTAGTACACAGGAAAAGAACTTTTGAACATTTATGTAGAAAATTTTCTAAGTGTATTTGTAAGTGATTATATAATATGTAATGCATTTTATGTTATGTATTATGTATATGATTATGTATACAATTTTTCACTTTTTTGTTAAGCTTTCTCATGCCTCCAGACATTTTTTATAGTTATACTTCTTTCTAAATGTTCTCAGAGTAAGCTTTTGGAATTATGCAGTCCACCATCATTGGTTAGTGGTCACATTTTGCTTTCAAAGATTAAAAAAATGTATAAATATGAAAAGGAAAATTATTTGTAAGTGTTAAAATAAAACTGGTCTTGGCTTTCTGTTTCTCAACTTTGAAATCCAATAGATAAACAAGTAACTATATCTCAGAATTGAAATAAGCTTAAATATATGTGAATGTGATTATATGATTTTAAAACATAAAACTAGAATAAACTTAAAATAATTATTTGTCTTGGTTACTTTTCTCTTGTTGCTGAGACAAACACCTGACACCCAAAATTAGGGAAGAAAAGGTTTATTTAGCTTACAGTTTCTGGGGATTTCAGTCCATAATCAGCTGGCTCCAAGGCAGGTGGCATGGCACTGGGACAACACTTCAAGGAAGCAGCCAGAGCAAAAGGGGGCAGCCATTCATGGCGGCTGCAAGCGGCAAGAGCAAACCGCACCAAGGGGGAAAACGCCCCCATTCCAACCTTACATTGTATGTCTGCTCCACCCCTGAGTGGGTGCAGAACTCACACTGCCAATCTCAGCGCTACACAACAAGTCAATCATAAACATTAGATTCAGCCACTTCCCTGGCTACATGA